>NEWO01000229.1:770530-783161 GCA_003013225.1 Phalaenopsis aphrodite
ATCTCGAATTAAATACAAGCTACTAAGGACAAATAAAGTTAAGTTTTAAAATGATTTTTCTTCCCCCAAACTTGATTTTAAACATGTATTTCATTAAGTACAAAAAATAAAAGTATGAAGAAAAATAGTTTAGAAATTATATCTGCCAAAAATGTCTATTAGAAATTTCTACAATTATAATCAGGATATAAAGTAAGTAGTAGAAAATAAATATAAACTAAACATGTCAGAATGAAACTGACTAAATAAAAGTCTAACTAGCATAATAAGTATACGGATAGGAATTTAAAAATGTTCTTCAAGTCATATATAAAGTTGTAAAACAAAAACAAACATAAAATACAAACACAAAAACACATGATAAATGAGGTTAATTCATCTATTAACTCATCGCTTCACACTAACATACTTCCAATTTTTAACGGAATCACTACACAAATGTATTAAGTGCCTTCCATGAATTTTATATAGTTATCCACATGAACAAGATTACCCCTGTTAAGTTGGGTCACGAACACCAACTTCAGGCATCACTTTATCCCACTAAGTTTGCACCTCTAATAGTTATAAAGATACAACAAGATCATCCAAATTTTGGTCATCAAGTTGGTTCATGACTCCTACTAAATGAAAACAAGGTCAGAAAAAGGAAGTAATAGAATTCAGATGGAACTATCACTATCCAAACTCATAATGCCTCCTGTAAAACTCAATTTCGAGCGAGACCCGACTCGTAGTGGACTCATCAATCTAACTACTACAAGAGAACATATACAAGCTTAGCCATAATAATAAGTTAAGGAGACACCTCCCTCATGACACACATAACGATTAAATCATTTCATAAAAAATACAAGTATCTACAAACATCAATAAAATTGATCGATCCATAGTAAAGTAAACACAATACATCACAAACAATCACAACTCACAAACACACTAAGTCAAACCACACTGATAACCATGGGTTTCCTACCACAAAGCGCTTTGACATCACTAGCCAGACAAAGGATTTTCTCCAGTATCAAATTTCCATTTAAGTAAACACCGATCAATCACCAAATATTTTTCAAAACCTAAGATTCCTACTGAATCCTAAAATTTTAGTTTTTCTTTCAACTTCTAACATTGATTCCAATTATTGTTCCTTTGCTTTTTTTTTAGATCCAATATTCTTCTACTCGTATTAAGAGTATTCTTAATTTTCATATTAATATCATCCTTAAAATTTATACGAAATGGATCTCTATATGATAAATCTAGGTATCATAAATTTTTAGTTAGATTCTCCTTAGAAGATTCAGATTTTAGATCAAATTCAACTGGGATATTCTTCTGTCTCAAGTTATCTTCTAATTCTTCCCATTGGTACTGAGTAAATGGTGGAGGTTTTCGTTCTATATTTATCTTAGTTGAGGAAATAGGTTTTTCTAATTCCTTAAGAATTTCTTCCATTGATCTTTCAATCTCCTTTTCCTCATTAATCAACTCAAAATTCTTTCAAAACATATACTCCAATTATCTTCTAATTCTTAGTTCGATATCTTTATATTGTTCATCATTTTTCTCCTTATGGCTTATCTCAGGGTTACTAGGTAAAATATTTGGAGGATTAATATTAATTGAGTCAACAATCAGCCCCAGTTGGTTTTTTTTATTCCTTATAGTAGGCGATTGACTTTTCAACTGACTCTCCATTTGATTCAAAACCTCCTTTGACAATAAGTGTTCCTCATTCTGTGGGTTGAAGTTAAATCAAGAATGATTTCTAATTGAGTTAATAATTTGCCTCTGTTGGTTTTCTATATTCCTTATTGCAGCCACTTGACACTTCAATTGACTCTCCATTTGATAAACAACATCTTCTATAGACATCTTCTTCTCCTCATATGGTAGGTTAGAGTTAAATTCAAATGGAAAAGAAGGTACAAAGTTATAGTTATCTTGATTATTTTAATTACCTAAATGTAAAGGAGATTAAGCATAGAAAGTCATATCGAAATGTGTCAGGTAAGAATTTTCTTCCTTGCTCGTTTTGACTCCAAATTACACCATTTTTCTTCATTTTCTTCATAAGTCCATTTCTTGTACTTGAAACCAAAAACATGCAAAATATCTTCCTTTAAAGTGTAATATCATTAAAAATGAGTATAAAATATATAATAAAAGATAGTCATCTTTTAGGCGTGTCAGTATGTTTCTGCGTCCTTCTGCAAAGCACAAGAAATCAAGCTTATCCGCAACACGAAGATGTTATGTTGGATCTTTACCACAAATAATTCAAACCTAATTATTTGGTACTAGACTGCACATGGTGAGAAATAATCAGAAGTTCAGTTCGATCAAAGAGGTGCCTCAAAAAGCTACGACCCTCCATAAGAGGAATATGATCATGGAACATACGAAGAAATGGTTCTTGATGTTCATAAAACTCAATTTGTTGAGTGTGTTACACTGAAATGTGAAAAACATAACAACCAATTACAACAGTTATATGACTTATTAAACACTACACAACAATCTTTATGGGATGATTGCACTACACATAAGGAGTTATCAGTGACACTAAGAATGTAGAGCATTAAATCTGATTTTAACTTGCCCATAGAAGTATTCAATCAAGTTGCAACATTATTAAAAGAGATTAAAACTATAGTGAATTTAGTTCCAAATGATCTATACAAAACATAAAAGTTAGTTTCAAAGTTAGGGTTACAGATTGAGATGTTTAATTGTTGTGTTAATGGTTGCATGATATACTAAAAAGGTAATGCAGTCAAGACAACTTACCAAGTTTATGGTGCAGATAAGTTCAAATGAAGGTGGTGAAAGAGAAAAAATTTAAAAAGTATTCCATATAAGCATCTCTTTTATTTTTCTCTCATACACTGGCTTTAGTGATTGTTCGCTTATATGCATACAACTTCTCACATGACTTGGCACAATATTGAATCTGTTGATACTAGTTTGATGAGTCATCTGTCACATGGTGAAGCCTGGACACATTTTGATCATACTTACCAAGACTTTGTAGTTGAAACATATAATGTTAAACTTTGGTTGTTTGCAAATGGCTTTACCCCGTACAGTCACACCGCAACCTCATACTCATGCTGGTTAGTAATCATTATGATGTACAATTTCCCCTGATATGTGAATGACTATGACATTCTTGTTTTAACGTTCATCATACTAATTCAAATTGCCCCAATGTGAAAATTTTCATTTACTTACAACCTATGATTGAAGAGCTTCAAATGTTATGGGAGACGAGAATGCTTACTTATGAAATCACTATGAAACATAATTCTTAAAATGAGAGTGGCTCTTATGTAGATAATTAGTGATTTTCCTGCTTACGAGATGCTAGTTGGTTCGAGCACAGCCAGATAATTAGCTTGTCCTTACTATATGGATATGTCGAAGGAATTCACTTTGAAACATGAAAGGAAAAATAGTTGTTTGACTGCCATCAATGACTTCTAGGTAGTGATCACCCATTTAGAAGAAACAGAGATGCATTCTTCAAAAATAAGTTTGAAAGATCAAGCCCACCCCCCAAAATAACTGGAGTTAAAATATTACAAATGATTAGTGGCGTACCAAAGATCACTAAGATACCAAAGTTAGCTTCAACTCATCTTCTTAATTTCGGTGTCACACACAACTAGACTAAGCGAAGTATTTTTTTGAGATCTTCCATACTGGAAGACTAATCTGATTAAACATAATCTCAATATTATGCATATTAAGAAAAAAAAATTTTGATAACATATTCAATATTGTGATGGATATCAAGGGTAAAATGAAAGATGATGTGCAAGCTAGAATGAACTTGAAATAGTATTGCAAAAGGAGGACTTTAAAACTTGAAGAGAAAAATACAAGTAAATTAATAAAGCCCAAATTTGCATGTTATCTTACACTAGATCAACGGAGAGTAATATTTGAGTGGGTGAATTTTTTGATATTTTCTAGTGGTTGTGTTTCAAATTTTAGTTCTTGGTTTGAATTGGGAGTAGGGAAGGTGCTTATTACCTATCGCATTTCATATATTTCTAACGTGCTTATTACCTATTGCATTTCTTGCACTTTCAAAGCTGGTTGATCGAAGTTAGCAGTCTTTAGAGAGTTGTGTCTAATTGTTGGCTCATTGAGACATTTTGATGCTACTATTCTCCAAATACTACGTAATATTGAGCGGCTATTTTCTTATGGTTTCTTTGACTCTATGGAATATCTGCATATACATCTATGTTATGAGGCTATATCGGGGGCCCAGTGTAGTACAGATGGATGTAATTTTTTGAGAGGTATATCTTCCTATGCATACATTGAGAGCAAATTTTTATTTCATACTAGATAAGCACCATATTCAATGTAAAATATCTTTGTGCTATAGAATTAAAAAAAATTAAAAAAAACTATTGAGAATGCAGCACATCTAGAGCAATTAATTTGTGAACCATATTTGTTGCAGAAGACGATAAATTTCTCATCATATTATTTTGAGTAAGGCTATGAAATAGGTCATATTGTAGGTAAAATGCCCTCACAACCAGAATTACCTGTATATCATATATCACGCGAGCCATCATGGGGGCATTGTACACAATATTTGAGCGAAATAGAAATTAAGTCAGTTGTATTGTATGTCCTGATGAAATATGACAAAATTGAGTCGGATGTAAGATTCATGGTCCCCAAACTCAATACTATAATTTAATTTTTAGAATGTTATAAATATACTAACTAATTTGAAAATGCAAATAACAATGTCATTTAAAAATTATTTAGCAAAAGATTGAACATAAAAGATGAGTCTCGATATATAAAAAGGTCAAAGCAGAATTTCAAATATGGTTCAAATTTTACGTGTGTAGAAGTAACTCTTCAAATCACATGTATGCAATATAATCTTCACATTTAAAGTTACACTAATAGTACCTCTCAAATTATTATAGGTTCAAAATACAACTAACAGAATCACAGATCATAGATTACTAGATAGTGTATGGGGGCCTAGTCACAACATTACTGCATGACAGATTTTTGATGTAATTGATTATGAAGTCCATACGAGTTATTGGTGTCAAGAGAGGAAGACATACAACTGTGGTGTCACTATTTAGGAAATACACACACAGATAGAAATAAGAGAGAAAACATACTTGATGAAATAGTTTAATTGCAATATCAAGGTAAAGATAACTACATCTTACACTTGTCAAAATGTCAGTGATTCGATCCTATTTTGAATCAAGGAACCCAAACACTTACGCCTTACGATATCATTGAAGTCACTCAGAACTTGTAGACATGTTCACGATTTCCCGTAGGAGGGACGAGTGGCCTGCCAAGATCTATAGGGAGCTTTAGGGTCAGTTGAATGTAGCTTAGGCCTCTTCTACTTATGAGAAGAAAAGGCAGATGAACTAGCCGATCTAGGTGACAGAGGGGGCCAGGGGACCTGAGCTCCATATAAGCGGACCAGCACCCATATGGAGCACTACATGAGGCTAGTAAAATTCTTTAAAATTTTAAAAAATTCAATCTTTGAAGTAATTTCGTGGCGCTATGCAATTTAATACGCTACACAGGCCAAGAAGTTCAGTCGTAATCCCTCCATTACAAAATTGCATATCTGAACACATCGACACCCAGAGACACAACAGTGGGTCTCAAAGCATTCAAAATTGGTTTTTGTAAGTAAAAAAAAAATTATGTTTTTTTACTCTAACTATTGAAAGTGTCAATTATACACTGGATTTAATTATGCAAGAGGAGTTTGAGCAGCTCTGGAAGAGGCATTTAGCCACTCAGACCCAGACTTCTACCAGCAGCAGTGGTAGTCAGTCTACCACTGTGCGATCCAAGTAGAAGCTTTGAACTCAAGCGGCAGGGAAGATAAAGTGAAGGGCTTATTGCCTTGATGTGAAGGGCATACCCTTCGAGGTTGAGAGCTCATGTGGTCTAGTACTGAGTTCTCTAATCTCCGTACAACCAGATCATGAGGCTCTTGTCAAGAAAGTCACTGCAAAGAACAAAAAACTTCTCTAGTTGTTTGAACAGATGATAGAAGGCCAGCATCAGGTTAATGACTCTATAGCGCACAAGGCAGAGACTTTAGCATATCGCTGAGGCAAGCGACCGGTGACAAACATGGAGGAGTAGGAGGAGGAGGATGATGAGGGAGATGACGAGTAGTATCATTTTATGTTTTATTCTATTTGTTAGTCTTACTTTGAACATTGACTATAAATTTTTTGGTTAATTTTATTATTCATAGTTGGGACAATTTATGACACTTTCTTACTTTTCATTATTGTATGTATTTAAGCTTTAATTTGCGCTAATATGGTTAAAAAAAATGTGTTTGAGATGTGAATTTTTTGTTGCGTGTAGGTTGTGGAAATGTAATTGCTCTTTCTAATTTTTTTACTACACACTAGGTTTGCATATGATTTTCATCAACTTTTCGTCGACTAATCCAACACTAAATCGATAATAATATTCGATTATTCTTCAATATTATCGGGCGCATATTTGACTATAATCTAACGAATAATATTATTGTCATATGTTTTCAAACGCAAAGTTCAACGCATTTGTAGGCTAAACAAATATGACAATAACACAAAAAACAATGCAAATAATTTGTGTCGAAATATTTGAACGCAAAATAGATGGAACTAACATTAACGACCCTCAAATTACTCGCGAAAACAATCTAACAAAAAACAAACACAAATCTGACGACAAACCTCAAATATGTCAGATTTTCTTTAGATTTACGATTGATATGGCCAAAGCAAATTTACTTAATTCGTATAGTGGAAGCGTGTGGGCCCAGTGGTGGTGACCTCTTTTGTTCTTATCGATTTACTTGTCACATGGAATACAATTGATTTTGTAGCAAACATTTTTGTCCACCATTCGATCCTTCGGGGATGACTGCCACTCCTAGAAGTGGGCGCTAGTAAGTAGATGTGGATTTCACCTTGATCCCTCGCCTCCTGCATGATTGCTTCTCTTATATTGGGTGACCCTTTTTGGCCATTAGGGAAAAATTATCTTCTTTATGGAAATATGATGTTTGGCAAGTTTTAATAGCTTGACCAACATCTTGGGTTGTTGTAGGCATAGGGAGTAGCAAAATGGGCCTGTTTTGAGTCCTTGTGCCAGAGCAGCATGCGTGACTGCAAGTTAAAGGTCCCGAGCTTCCATCATTTCTCTTTAAAAGTGACTTATGATTGCATGCAAGGATTCATCTTTCCCTTGGATCAGTTTTTGGAGAGCATGAAAATTTCTCTGGGGCTTTTGCGTGTCGATGAAATGAGCTATGAACATTCTTGTACAATTTGTGTTGGAGGTAATCACTCATAGGGGTTGAACCAAGAATGTTTGAATTTCTAAGAGTTGTGAAGAATATGTGACACATGACTATATCACTAATTTTTAATAAGAATATGGTCGATTTAAAAGAGGTGATATGATCAACTGGATTTAATTGTCCTTAATAAAATTCTAAAATTGAGGTTTCAAAGTGCTCGGGGGACTTCGTTTTGGAAATTGGCTGGGAGAAGGCCTTTTCCAACGATTGGGTCTTTGCACTTCTACATGTTTATATCTCAAATGGTCAAGTAGCACAGAACCTGCATTGTCTCGGTAATATGTGTGTCTGTTGTTTTGATATGGTTTAGGGTCTCTTTCATCGTTTATGGAAATCATCCTTCAAGGGTTGTGGGGAGACGTTGATCTTTATAGTTGCACTTTTTCATGAGCAAGAGAGCCTCTGATTGCCTCCAACATTTGCTCCTTAAACACGTTGGTCTATTGAGTCGCCAACTCATGCGCACAAGTCATGTTTTTGGAGATTTCTCGAGGTTAGGCCTCTTCTCATTGAATTGCCCCTCTCTTATTTGTGGTATGATCCACGCTCATCACATTTTTCAGTGTGTTGAACTCATATTTATTTGTGGATCATGCCCAAGAAATACAACATAGGGAGGAGTGGGAGAAAGAGTGAGATAGAGATGAAAAAGAGTCTCCTGAGTATAATATTAGTAATCTTCTCGAGCTTCCCGAAAAGGTCCCTTTTTTACTTGTAACTTTTTCCATATTTATATCTAATAGAAGTTACAATGTAAAATATCAATAATAATCTTAAAATCCTCTATTATCAACCGGTCATAGTAATCGTCAGAAATACTATCCCTATGGACAATTCATTTTTTATTAGATCGTCATTTTGTCTGGTCCTAGGATGGCGAGTTGTTCGTCTAGTTATTCAACCGAGCTTCTCGATTTGGTTGGCAAGATAAGTTGCTCCGTGTTAACTTGCGTGTTTGTTTCGTCAAAGTTGATTCTTCGACATATGTCCTGTCCAGGATCGTCGAATCTAGTTCAACATACTTTGATCATACACCTATCAATGCTTAAATTCAAAAATCTTTTATATAATCTAGTTAAGGTTTCTCTTAATTTCAAGGTACACTTTAGTATTGCTCTGAAAAATAAAATAAATTCCTTATTTCTCAAGTTTAATAATTACTAAAATGTAACTTAATAAAATAGTGTTTTATAGCAATCATTTGAACTCAGAAATCATGATCTTACTAAATGAAATGCTCGAGCACAATCATGCTCGATGATCTTCAAAAAGCATAGATGTTTTTCTTGTATAGAATAAAGTTATTTTCTTACCAAATGTTATTTTCTTAACAGAACATGAATCCATCCTCCTATATTATATATTAAAAAGGTGCTTAAAATCATTATAATAAGATACAGAAGATAATAAATCTTTCAGCATAAGAGACAACAGATTGTAGGGGTGATCGGCTTGCCCAAGTAAAGTTTGATTCGTGTCAATCTAGCTCAAGAACATTCAACTTAGAAACTTCAAATAAACTTCCATCATAATCCATGTGCCTTTTAGCATTATTGAATTTGCCATTACTTTGTTGAAAATCTTATGGTAGTAATCTCGAAGATGATAAACAAAATGTGCTTTGGATTGCATGCAATACGCTCAATTGAGAGAAATTTTCATGATTCAATTACATTTATATCTATCATTCTATAGCACTCAGCATAGCATGAAACCATTTTTTTGATTTTTAAAAGCTATGTTATTGCTAATGAAGCATTTTTACACAACTAAAAGCAACAGGCTGAAGTTCTAGATAGAATATCATATAAATGAAGTGAAGTGAAATGTTTGGTTCAATGACCAAAAGATAATTAGAATCTTTCCATTTCAACAGCATATATAGTTACAAGCTGGCCTGATTAAATAATATTAAAAAATATGTTTTAAAATGAAACTATATACCCTTTAAATTCAGAATACAACATCATTATCAGCTAATTTTTCTCTTAATACCTTGAAAGTTGTGTTCCTTAAAATTCTGAGATTTATTTTCACCTGCACTAAATTTGTGTTCCAGGAATGAAGATTATGTCATATTTTCAGGTCGAGACAGCAACGTTAGAGAAGCTGAGTTCAATAAAGGTGTGGTACTACACCCAACACTTTGAAAAAAAATAAATGGCATCATTTAAGCCCATAAAATCTATTCATGTATATATGAAAGCTGACACTCCAAAGCCACAAAAAAAGGAAAAAAAAAAATAATAATGAAAGAAAAGGAAGCGTTCAATAAATACATACATTACCTTCAAGTGCTTTAAAAATCTAGCAACGAGTCTTTCTCTAAGCAATCTTGCATGTCCAGGATTCTACGTCATGCACGTCAAATGCCCATGAAGAACTCACTACCAAACAAACACAACAAGGAATCGTACTTCTGCAGCTGCCTCGAAAACCAAAGAAGACAAGATGATCTTCTCTTGTTGATCAGCCATATTAACTGCTGCTTTCTGGCCATCAGAGCATTTATTGCAAACCATATCCCATCTCACGAAAAAGATCCATCCTTTTAATGGTTAATTATAAGAAAAAAGAGAAACTGAAGTACTTGCATGTTGATACCATATGTCATCTTCGACCATCTATAGGCATATTTTCCTAGACAGAATCCTACAAAAAATCCATACAGTGTAAGCGCTTATCGTCTGATATTAGAAACTTGATTGTTATATAAGAAAGCTTTTTATAATTTGAATGCTATACACATGACATGTAAATGGAGACAAAACCTCATTGCCGTATAACTGATAACTGTCCATTTTTTCTCATAGCTTTTATACAATCATTACTCGCAGTATTTATGTTGCATGTTTGTTGGGACGACTCCCAAAAATAATATTTTTTGTAAGAACAAATACATTGAACTTTTTTTATTTGTATTGCGAGCGTAAGCTCTCTCTCTCTCTCTCTCTCTCTCTCTCTCTCTCTATATATATATGTGTGTGTGTACGTATAATACACACCAAGAAAGAGGAACGATTAGTAGTCTTCTGAAGGAGCGCTATTTATGTACAGAGTACCGTGCAATTCTGTATATGTACTCCCTCAAATAATCTTCCAATAACTCAATTATTAAGAGTTATTGAGAGGTTATTGGAGTCACTCCAACAACATCTCAATAATTCCCAATAACCTATCAATACATTTCGCGATTCAACGCTCATATTTTTTGTTGTTATTCCGATGTTTTGTCAGATTATTGAGGATATTAACATCAATAACACGGACTATACACACACAAAAATGTGTGTATTCCGTACGTAAATATTTTTCGTTGCCTACGAAATAGATATAAAAGGCGCAGATTTTATTGTTGGGTTGATTGTATTGATACAATCAGAACTAAAATATGAATAAATTCGCATGTATAAATACCTCACCTAATATTCTCTAGTCCTGGAAGATGTAATATTGGTCCTTTGGGAGAGATATATTTTTACTGAAAAGAAAAAAAACTAGCACCGATGATTACTTATAATTTGTATAATTAATACCGCTGAATCTGCATGCAGCATAAATTGGCTAGCTAGATGGACCTGTGCTCCAATATGCTGGACAAGTTTGCAGTCCGTTGTCTTTTACTGCTGCCACCAGCCGCAGGCTCCTCAGCCGCCGCAGTGCGCTCCATCACAGCCTTGAGCGCATCCTGTATCGATTCAACAGAATAACTCTGCTGATCGGTGTTACCATCCGTACTGTCAAAACAATCGTCAGCAGTGATGACAAGTACATTCTTAAACCGGCCGCCAAGTGTGGTCATCTCTGCCTTTATGGTTCGGAGATGGAGTGATTTCAAAGCCTTGATGAGTTCAGGAAGGAGGTCAGTCCTGTCTTCACAACATAAGGAAGCTGTGACAATGAGGCGCCCGTCTTCATCGCTTGTTGCATCGACGGTTAGCTCGTCAGTCTCGGTCGGCAATGGACTCTCCTCGGCGATCTCTAAAGTTTGTCTTTTTAGCTCTTTGACATGCTGTATAACCTCAGCGAGCAGCGAGGCCTTGTCGGTCTGAAAATAAACAGAGATGATGATCAGCCAAAAGCTATCAGGGAGGGAGGGTGGGGTTGGTAAATAGCTATAGGTTTTCTTTTAATGATATGGCGTGCGGGAGTTGAAAGTGGTGGAAATCATGAGGGGAACATGCCCGCCCGCATATATGTTTCCAGACGGAAAAAAAAGGAATTTTTTGAAGTCATTAAATATCAGATGCCATTTTTATATTTTAAGAAAATTAAATAAAACAGGGATCGCATAGAGCTTTGTCCCTCTCCGAAAGTAGTGCGCGTGTTTTGTCTTTCTGCTCAGTGTCGCCATTTTCCGGCAGGCACAGCTCTGCTGCAAGCTTTTTGCTCTTCTGCTCCGCTTTATCATATCAATGCCTCGTAGTCCTCTCTCTCTCCCCCCACTCTACTTCCATCCAACTTCGTCAACTTCGTCAAACATCACCAAAACTTTGTTTGAACTCTCGAAAAAAACAAATTGGAGAATTTGCTTTTTGTTAATGAGATGTTTTGGTATCATAAAGGCGAGATTTTTTTTCAACATTCAAGAAATATGATAAAAATTATTGAAATCCTTGCAAATTTCTGCTCGGACAATTAAAGTTTTGAGCTTTATTGTGATTCTGAAGCATGAAATAACTAAAAATGACCTACTTTGGTGGTACTTGGGAGAAGGGTGCGCAG
Organism: Phalaenopsis aphrodite; assembly: GCA_003013225.1. NCBI lineage: Eukaryota > Viridiplantae > Streptophyta > Magnoliopsida > Asparagales > Orchidaceae > Phalaenopsis > Phalaenopsis aphrodite. The sequence continues at coordinate 782,649 of NEWO01000229.1, forward strand.
CTTTGCAAGATGAGCGTTGATACGCTCGCGACGACGGCGCTCTGCCTCACTGTGGCTCTTCGACGCAGCGAGCGCCTTCGCATCCAAGATCTCCTGCGCTGTCATCTTACCCAGCTCTCCAAAAGCTGAAGACATGCCGCTGCCTTCCATTAGCAAGGCTTCAGAACCTCCGGCCATGTAGAGCCCCGCAAGCCCGATCTGATCAGAGGCCGCGAACCCAATTGGACCGTAACCTCCGTCGTAAGCAAAGTTCAGCCGCCGGGAGTAAAGATCGCCGTAGAATGCCGCGGGTGGAGGAAGTGGAGGGAGTGTGGAAGTAAAAAAGGACCTATTGTCTTGCCAAGGGATAATTGGAGGCAAGAAGGCGTCCCCTGATCCTTCATGGGACTCTTGGTTCATGTGGAAGGCAGGGTAACGAATTATGCTATCCAATTGGGAAGAGGAAGAAGGGTGAAGCTTTCCCAAGTCGTTTTCCATGTAATGAAACTGTGGGATTCAATCGACACACACACA
>NEWO01000229.1:783206-844060 GCA_003013225.1 Phalaenopsis aphrodite
ATATATATATATATATATATATATATATATATATATATATATATATATATATATATATAGGGATTGAGATAGTTTAATAACTGTTTGGATTTGAGCGAGTACGGCAAAGTCCCCTGAGAAGCTGAGCTTTACTTTACTCCTACGCCATTTTTGTGAGCAATATTAAAATGGGTTAAATTTGCGAGCATAATTGCCAGGGTGGGAGGAAGGTGTATAGGGTTGCAGGCAAAGAGCGATCGAGCAACGAGCAGGCGAGAGCAGAGAGAAGCACAAAAAGAAGAGAGAGAAAGGAGTAGTCGGGTCAAGGCCCACGTTCTGCTACCCCCTCACCGTTTGTCTTTCCGCTTCTGTTTCTGCTTTGAAGTTCCACACCTCGCTACCTGCTTTTCTCCGAAACCACATAATGAATTTTCTTGGAATACACTCTATGTCTGTCGCGCGAGCCCCCACTCTGTCTTTTTATTACTATCTCTCGTGTTTATGAGTTGGACTTTCTCTGAGTTTAGACATACAAGGATCATTTCTCTCGCCATGAATGATGAAATTATAAAAATAAGAAATTGTAGAGAGTGTGAGAGAGATGTGGTACTGGAGGGGTTGGAAATGGGAAAAAAAGAAGATTAAGGCGTGTTAGGGTCTTGGGGAGGGGATGGGCGTGGGTAAGAGTTATTGAGTTGGTCCCCAGGAAGACAAAGGAACCCTTTTTTGTTGGGCGTTCAAAGATATGAATGATCCCATCACTATTGGAGCGCAAGAGAGGGGGAGGGTGGAGCGTGTGGTGATGATGAGCTCAGTCCCACGATTTGATGACGCCAGTTGTGGGAACTATTTAGCTTCTTGGAAGCCCTCTATTTACAACTTTTCATGTTTAGAGTGTGAATTTTTTTCTTTTTTTTCTATAATACAAAAAAAATTACATGTGATGAAACATTCGTAAGTTTATAGAATTATATATATATATATATATATATATATATATATATATATATATATATATGGATCTATTCTTTGAATCTAGTTGGTGGTACATTTACATTTGGAAGGAGTTTTTGATTTTTTTTTTCTGATTTTCTATTTTGATGTTATGGCAAATTCTCATTCCAATATGGTTCTTGATTTTCTGCCTGGAAAATCAACTTTTGCTGAAGTGGTTGGGCATGGCTCTTTGGGGTTGGGGAATAAAGATAAGCATGTTTTCCCTTAATTATATCATGATTTTGCTGATGGTAAAGGTGATTGTAATTTGATCAAAAAGATTGTAAAAAAAAGATGAAAAACTTGCTTTGGTATTTTTGGATATTGAAATCTCTTGTCTGGCTGCTGCCCACAAATTCACATTAATTAAAAAATTCCAATTGGGTAACTCGAAGATGGAGAGTATAAGGAGAACTTTTGAAGATCTTAAGCTGGTAGGTTCTTGGAAGATAGGCTTGTTTGATGGTAGGCGTGTTATGATTCATCTTACAAGGGAAGAAGATGATGCAACAATTTTCTTTAAGATTTTGATCCAAGTCATGAATCTCCTATTGTACCAATTTGGTTTAAATTGCCAGGGCTTAAATTGCATTTCCTTAATCATCAAGTTTTGTTTTAAATTGGATCAGCCTTGGGAAAGCCTTTGAAATTGGATATGCCTACATTCAATTTAACTAGGCCATCTGCTACTAGAATTTTGATGGAAAACGATGTTTCACTGCCTGATGTAAATGAAATATGGTTGGGTACAACCCATAATGGTTATTGGCAATCAATTATAATGGAGCAAAGGTCATATTATTGTCATCATTGTAAAATGTTTGGGCACACAATGGACAAGTGTTATAAACTTCATCCTCATCTTAAAACTAAACCTTCTATGAAGTTGACTTCTCATGTTGATGTTGTCAAAGTTGATACTACCAATGTGGAGGATATTGATGTGCAACCTCATCCTATTGTGTCTCCAATTATAGTAGCTGGTTGTCTAGGGGAACCTAGTATTCTCACTGGGGAAGATGTTCATGTGGAACCCAATTCTATTGATTTATCTCATGTTTTGAGAAATATATGTCCAACTGAAATTTGTGTTAGAGATGGGGGACTTCAGGAAAATGAAGAAGTTTGTGATATGTTGGTTGAGCCTGTTAGTACTGGTGAAGAAGTTCATGATGACGGTTTACTGAATAGTGGTGAGCCATTGCATAAAAGTGTTAAGGATTCTATTTTATTTCCTTCATCTGTTGAATATCCTATTCTTGAACAAGTTGCTAATGTTATTATCCAAGACAATTTGAATGTGGCTAGGAATGAGTTGGAGGAGGATTGGGTGGTACAAAAGGCTAAGAAGAAAAATAATTTAGAATTGAGACACTTATTTGCTGATAATATTATTATGGATAAGAGTTCTTCCCAAAATTAGAAAGCTTTTTTCCTCTCTAGGAATACTAGAGCAGGAAAACAAGCTATACATGATTAATTTTCTTTGTTGGAATATTAGGGGAGTGGCTGATCCTGACTCTCTTATACACTTATGAGTTTAAACCGGGTTCATAAGTTTTGGGCATTTGTTTTACTTGAACCTTTAGTTCAAAACAATTTGCAATGATTTAATAAGAAGTTCAAGAGTTAGGTCTTCAAGCAGAATTGTTCCAATAAGATTTGGTTATTTTGTAGAAAAGAGATGAAGTTTGAGTTTTTGCAAGACCATCCACAATTTCTCATATTGCTTTTAAATTTAAACAATTGAAAGGATTTGCTAATTTTATTTATGTTGGATATTCTGATGATGCTAGGTGGAGCTTTGGTCTAAACTACATTTTATCAGTCATGGTACGACTGAGTGTTGGCTTGTTGGAAGAAATTTTAACTATATTGCTAATCCTTTTGAAAAGAAGGGTGGAAGAAATCTGGGTTTTAGTATGATGTTAACTTTCACGAAGAATATTCAGACTGCTAAACTATTTGATTTGGGATTTAGTGGGTCTTCTTTCACTTGGAAGAGAGGCAATATTTGGGAAAGATTGGATAGATTTCTTGTGAACCAACCTTGGTTGGATTAATTTTCTATTTTTATGGTCAAGCATCTTCCTAGAACTGGTTTTGATCATTCTCCTTTGTTGTTAAAATTTATTTTACCAACAAAGATAAGGTAGCTTATTTTGGATACTTAAATGTTTGAGCTTCTCATCCTGGGTTTCAAAAAGTAGTGGAAACAAGATGGAATTCTCCTGATATTAATTTCTCTGGTAATCTTATAGAGAAGCTATGGATTTTACAGAAAATACTGGCTAAGGTTCTTAATGTATGGAATTTAATAGACTTTGGGAATTTGCATTTTAATGTTATCAAAGCTGAACATGTTGTTGCTGAGTTGGAAAAGGATATAGAGGATGAGAAAGATTCTGAAAGAATTATTAATTGCTCAAAAAAATCTGCTTCTTGTTATTAATCTGGAAGAATCATTTCTTCATCAAAAGGCTTCTAATAGTTGGTTTATGCAGGGCGACAAAAACTCTAGATTTCTTCATGTTATTATTAAATATAAAAGGAGTTTGAATGCAATTCTTCAGACTAAAAATGAGGTGGGAGATTGGATTACAAATCTTAAATGTATTGTGAAAGTGCTGCTGGGCATTTTCAAAATATTTGATTTACTGACTCTACTGATTCCACTTATTCTTAATGTTGTTCAACTTCTTTGTTTGACAGTAACTTATTGAATGTTTTTTCATTGAATTTGACAAGAGTGCCTGAGGAGAACAAAATTTATGAGGTTGTGTGTTTAATTGATGGGAATATGACTACAGGGACTGATGGGTACATTGCTGACTTTTATAAACAACAATGGGGGATTGTTAAAGGTTATGTGATTAATGTTGTCAAAGGTTTGGTCCGTGGTGTTGATCTTCCTAAGTACTTTACTGTTACTTCTATTGTACTGATTCCTAAGGATAGAAAGAAGAATTGTTGGCATGACTTTAGGCCAATCATTTTAACCATTGTTTTCTCTAAAATTATCAGCAAAATGCTGGTTTCCAGATTGCAACCATTATTGAATGATTTAATTTCTTAAATTCAATATGTTTTTGTGAAAGGAAAATGTATTAATGATAACATTCTATTAGCTCGAGAAATATTAACTGATGTTGATAAAAAAAGTAGGGATTCTAATATTATTTTTAAACTTGATCTCACCATGGATTATGATATTATTACCTGGAATTAGCTAGAATTTCATATTAATATATATATTAGGAAAGATTATCTCAAAAGGTAATATACATGATTCAAATTCACAGCCTCGCGATAGAAAACTACACCTTTAACCACTTTGTTGCAGATAAGTGCACACTCTCAACTGAATTGCCAGTTCAACTCTATCTTACTCGGGTTAACCTAATTCATCTGAACCACATGGCCAACTTCAACCTATCTCGAGTTAACCTAGCTCAACTAAGCCACCCGGTCAACCCTACCTAACTCGGGTTAACCTAGCTCAATTTAGCCATCGAGTAAATCCAAACTAACCAGGATTAACCCAACTCAACTGAAACACTGGGTCAACATGACCTAACTCTTATTAACACAATTTAATGGAACCACCATTCCAACTTGATTTAGCTCGAGTTAACACAAATCAACTCAGATCACCGTGTTAACCTGGCCTAGCTCGGGTTAACCCAAATAAACTCAAATAACAAGGTTAACTTGACCTAACTCAAGTTAACACAAATCAACTCAACGCACTTGGTCAACCCAACCTAACTCAGGTTAACCCAAATCAATTATTGCCCATGTCAATTAAACTTATCTCGGATTGACTAGACTTGAGACTCAACTTTAAGCTTAGCTTAGTTTTAAACCAAGTTTAACCAATGATTTATTTAAGCTAAATCCACATAAAAGACAACTCAATTCTATATTATTTTATACTTCATTCAAATTTAATTTAAATTAAACTTTATCCGACCCAAAGGTTTTAACTCTTATCAGCTCAGCTTAATATGGATTTGTCTCAAGTTAAATCGACTTCACTTAACTCGACCTACACCGAGCCAGTCTAAACGAAGTAAGACAAGTTTCACCCCGATCAAACTAGGCTAACCTAGTTCAATCCTATTAAACTTTGGTTGGCCTAAACAAGTTCAAAGATAAATTGAGGGAAAAACAGCTTAACTCAGGTTAGCTCGTATTTATTAAAGAGTATCATCAGATCAGTATTACCTAACTTGGGCTAACTCGAACTTAACTAAACTCCGACTAGAGGTTAAGGAGTGTTTGACTTCTTGAAAAAGTACAAAAACAACCTTAACCTTAGTCAAGGGCAATTTTAGGCCATGGTACCAAACCAAACTAAACGAAAAGACATAAAATTCACCCTAAAAGCCACTAAAAATTAAACTTGAACTCTAAAAATGCAACTTAGTTTGAGAAGTTACTTTAGAGAAGGTAACCCATGACTGCTAATAAAATACCCTCAAGTCAGTTCTGACTAATGAAGCCGCAAACCCCCAAAAAGGCTGGGATGACGGAACCATGGAATTTTGACCAGGTCATTTCAAACATAGAAAACAAAACACGAAAATGTAAAAAATTTAATAAGATAAGAAGTCTTAAGTAGCCTAAAATTTCCAACCCATAAAATTTGAAAATACACTAAATCTTAAATGAAACCATAATAAATAAAGATCATGAACATAATTTGAATCACTTTTCCCAAGTTTATGAAGTTCTCTTAGACGACACAACCCATGTATGTTGCTAGAAATCTTTCAGTCGGAGTGGTTTGAACCCCCTCTCAGACTAAGTAGATTAGGGAACCTGACAACTCTTGAATGATGGAAAGCCATGATCATCTTAACCTGGTAGTCTAAAATTAATATAATTACCAACTAATCAAATAAAAAATATTTCATGCTAATTCTATTTTTTAGGGTTGCTGAAGACAAAATACGAACGTTGCCCAAGGTTTTCTTTGCATGTAATTAGGGTTTTCTAACAATGTTTTGTAAGGACAAACATTCAAAACCTGGGGCAGTAGATGAACCTTAACTAAACTTTTGACAATAATATAAAACAATAGAATAGTTCAAGATCTTGATAGGATTCGTTTGAACTGTCATTTAGGATAGAATTTTGAAACTCCTTACTTGAAAACTTGAACATTAAAACCTTCTAAGGAAAATTCACAACCTTAATCGGTAGTTTTCTTAAGATGTAATAAAATATAGGGGTTTTCCCTTACATTAAGAAGAAAACCCCAGAGTAGGTAAAATAACCTAAATATCTGGTTGTGGGTTTGCTTTTGTTAGGTCTTCTTTGTTAGTATGTCTTTGAGGTGTCTTAAACCAATACACTTCGGAGCTATTTATGTGAAGTTCACCTCAGGAAAGATTCCCTACATGTTTCTTTTATTTTTCCATATTATTATATGAATTAGCCCTCTAATCTATTCTCTCTTCAGATCATCCGCGCGATCAAGTGAGAGTTGTTCAGAGAGAAAGGGATATATGATGGAAGAAAAACTAACGACTCCACAAGAACAATAACAATGATGAAGGTGTGTACCCAAAGACCAATGGTGGCAAAGATAGCGCGTCTCACTGGCGGCGGTCTAGCAGAGGCATCAGTAGAATTTCGACTCCGCTAGGGACTTCTTCTCTCTCTATCTCTGGTTATTAAACTTGTCCGCACATCTGGGTGATATTCCTATGCCTTGCATGGGCTAAATTACTCTATCTTTGTCAGTATGTTTTGGCCATTTCACACTTGAGCAAAGCATGATTGATACCTTCCCGTTCTCAGAACCATTCATCGCAAATAGATCTTTGGATCTAAAATCTTGAAACAATTTGACAAATAAAAAATGACAAACTAAAAATGGAAAAATAAAAGTGTCAATGCAAAAAAAATATAACTAAGACTTTATAAGACAAAATCAAAATAAACCTCCCATATTACATAATGGGTCAAAAGAAAAATGCACGGAATGGCGTTCTGAAGACAAATTTGGCTAACATTTTAAATCTTTCTGAAATTGCAGAACAACAAAAAATGGATTCCCCGAGATTGGTCTGATCATTTGATGGAGGACTTGACCTGCCAACTGATAAAGCAGCCCACCACCAGGGGGTCGCTATTCAAGTTTGGGGTTGAGTTTGACAAAATTGAGCTACTGCTCGATGACCTGCCTCACGTCATGGCAAAGACAACTCCCATCAAGGTTACAGAACGACCAATTGAATTCAACCTGAAGTCCTACAATGAGTTTTGTTTAGTCATGGAAACATTGATGGAGAGGTTGATATAGTTAAAAGGACTCAAAAGTCCATCGTGATTCATCCCACAGTTAAAAGTAAGGAAGTTGACTGCATAGGAAAGTCCATCCTCATAAAGGAAGAGGAGTGTGTTCCAGCACAACTCATGTTTGAGATTAGGACCAACTCTAGATATGTGTCGCTGACCCACACTTAGAAGAGGAACAAGAGTCTCTCTACCCTGAAGTATAAGAAGAAGAAAAGACCAACGAGTAAAATTTAATGAGCTTGAGGAAATTGGGCTCCATAACTGTCCTCTCTAAGGAGGTAGCAAGTTTTACCCATTGTCCACCACTCATGGTGAGGAAATTGTTCATAGGATTGTTGCCAGTCCACCACAATCTTTCCATTAACACCTAAAAAAGAAGAAGGGCTTGTTCATATCAGGGATTCATTATGTTCTCGAGAAGCTCACCAAAAAATAGAAGTTCTTGATCTCTTAGGTTTTGCATGAGAAGGGGTGCACAATCTCTCTACTGAAGAAAAGAAAAATTCACAAGCAAGAAAAACTAGGTCGCAGATATCGGAAGACCGACACACCCAGGGTCCCCAGCAAGCTACAATTGGGGGACTGATAATTCTGTTTACTTCACCCAGAATGCCTCCCTAACTTTTTTTGGCACCCAAAATGACAGACACTACCACCATTATCAAAAAAAGAACACAATCACTTTCCCAATAATGCTAGACCAAGACACAATCAAGCTTCTCTGCTGACACATGAGGAACTACTTTCCAGAGCTAAGAAAGCATCTGCCAGCATGAACTCACTTGTGTGGATGTTATGAGCCGGGAATCATACGCGCCCATAGCACAATGACATGCTCTTAAAGGCATCCCATCATATACTTAAAAAGAACTTATTCATATGCAAGCCATCAGTGGAAGTCTCTAATGATGTATGGACACAACATACCATTCCCATAGACAATTTGTGAAAGGAAATTCATTAAAGAGGACATACCAATTTAATCGAAGAGAAATGGGAAAAATTAAGAGTCGTTGCAGGCAATTATTATTTAGACAGAAGAAAGGACTTCCCTAATGACATGGAGGAGTACTCATAAATAAACACGGTCGAGACTCGTTCTACCTCATTTACCCAAGTTGTGTTACCACTGAGCAATGCAAAATTGACAAAAGAATTGCAAAGGATCATTGATATGACTTAAAATGTGATATTTTTCTTTATATATTTTATGTTTATTTTTAATGACATTACACTATAATGGAAGGTTGTTTGCATATTTTTGATTTTAGATAAAAGGTATGGAGTTTTTTTTAGAAAAAGGAGCAAAAAAGAAGCACAATGGAGCAAGGAGCTCACTTCTTAACTATAACTTAGGAGCCAACTTTTGGTGCCTAGGCGCCGGTTAGTTATTCAAGGCTTCTAAAAGGGTGGCGCTTAGGCGCCAAAATTGGTTTTCTTCAATATGTATCAAATTTGGATGAATTTTAAAGGGGCATCTAAAGTGAATTTTGGGTATTTCGTGAGTTATCATAAAAGGAGTCAAGAAAAGCAAAAAAAAAATAGGAGCAGAAGAGTGTGTGGCAAGAGGTCTTGGGCGTCTGTATGTGTGGAGACTTTTGTTAAGCTTTTATTGAAAGTCATTTTTTGTGTGTCTCTTAGAGTTAATTGTAAGGATAGTTTGGAGAATACTTCAAAGAAACTTCAGAGGATTTGGTTGGAGAGAAGTTTAAGATAAGAACTTTCTACTTTGTTTGAGTTTTTTTTATTATGTGAGCCTGAATTTTAATATAAATCATGTTTTTTTTGTGTTATTCCCATGAGATTTGAGTATTTTTCTTTATCTTTCTCCTTGCAATAAGAATTAATCATGTGTAGGATTGGAATTGTTATATATTTCTCTTATTCCATATTTGTGATGATTCATTACTCCACACTTAATTTACATATTTAATTTAGCCAATTGGTATGTTAAAATTTGTTGTGAAGCCATAATGATAGGGGAGGGCTATGTACTCCTCACCTAGTAAGAATCACATTAATATGGTGAGTGATAAGGTAGTTCATTAGTTAATGCAAACATATAAGGAGATAAGATTTAATGGTGTAAATTGGTGTTTCTAGGGTGACAGGCTAGATTTTTAACAATTTAATCTAGAGTTTGGAACATAAGGAGTGTTTCATGTTAAAGAGAGGGCACATTGGGTAATCTGAAAGTGAGAGGCTAGAACATACCCAACATAACCTAAGAATTAGGAACTTAACTCTAAGTTAGCCAATGTTCTTTATGCACTTGGAAGAGGGTAATGAATAGGTTTTCTACTATTTGTCACGAAAATTAATTTAAACCTTTAAGCTTTTTATTCTTACACAGATTATCTCATTAGAAGGGGAAAGACTTTTACATATTTTGAACTCTTTCCTATTTAACTAGTTTAGAAACAATTAAATTTTCTTTAAGCTTTGAAATAGGATTTGTAAAATTTAGTTACTTCATTTTACACATAAATTTGTGACCATATTTCCTAGAAAATTGTTGGGAATTTAATTAAAGTTTTACTAATTTCATAAAAGTTTTTTCACCTTCCTTGTGGGATTGATACTTGGGGTTAAAAAAAAGTCCTTTATTACTCGAAACGATAAGTGCACATGCGTTGTATCCCTAGTGTGTATAATTAAATTGTGGAAAGAAAATGATAATTATATAAGAATTAAACATTGCAAAACCGCTGTGGCATCAAGTTTTTAGCATTGTATTTTGAAATTAAAATTGAAGTATTACACATTAAGAACACACTCATTATGTCAGGTATACGGTTTTTTACATCATTTTCGAGCAATGATTGCAATATGACAACGACTTTATATATGCTTAAAAATATAAGTATTTAATATTGTTGCTAAAAGATTTAATTCCTGAGCAGCTATACCAAAACTTAATAAAAGTTATAGTTTCGAGAAATATGGATGTATAAAATATTCAATGATTGTAAAGTCACACTTATTAACGCAAGTATGCATATCACTCAAGTAATATAGGGCTCTAATGGAGTCTTAGATATCGATCCCACAGGGAGTAATATTAGAACTACGAGCTAAGATTTTAGAAAAAGCAATACTTAACCGCAACAAAAAAATTCAATGTGCTTATCTGTCACTAATAGGCAATTGAAATAAAAATGTAATTTTAATAACTCTTAAATAACTAGTTATACTAATGAGGTTTTTAATGTGATATTCAATATATAAGAAAGCATCCTTCTCCTTATCAAGAAACTATAGTGAATGGATAAAGTGAATTAGTTTAAATTGTATTGTGCTAAATAGGAGCATACCTATTCTTCACCCTTTGGTCCAGGCATAAAGAACATTCACTAATCCTACGCTTCTTTACTGAATCTGCGGCTAGGCTGGGAGCATACCGGCTCTCACTTCGGAGCTCCCACGTTCCCCTCGTCTGAGGGCTAACATATACACTTCAACACCCAAAAAATAGAACCGAATTGGGGATTTCAGTCTGTCACTCTAAAATCTCCAATTCTCCGCCCGATAATTTTATTTCTTATTTATTTACACCCAACTTCCATGGGCTTTGACCTTCCTGAATCTTGGATGTAATCTTCACTTTAGTTGTAAAACTCAACATATTTTAATAAATCAATTGAACAAATTGAAATTAAATTAAGATCGAAGTGAAAATATCATCAGAATTTCTTTAATATTTTCATGGCTTAACCAATTCAAATCACCATTTCACAAATCTTAAGACAATGAGAAATACAAAGAAAACTACTCAGTTCTCATGGGGAAAACACAACAAAACTCGGAATTCATATATAAAATCAAAGTCATACAAACTATAACAATAAATAAACTTATCTCTAATTTCTCCCCAAGAAAAGTCCTCGAAGTTACTTCTGAATCTCTTCCTTTCTTTAGAGCACACAGAATTCCTCTACGAAGCGGCAAGGAGGAAGAAATCTCTCACTTTCCCTACACTCTGACAATCTCTCGAAGAATTCCTCACAATTTAGACTCTTTAGAAAATAATAATGGAACCTCTCCAACCTTTAGGACCTTTCTAACATCTAGGACCTCTCCAATTTTTTTTCCAAATTTTTCTTTTAAAGTTGTGGATGAGCTTTCCCAAGAGTTGCATTAGCACCCCTCCAAAATTCATCCTCATCCAATGCGTAGTTAGGCATAACTGCCGAGCACACCGTAGGCGGCTCGAGGGCGCCATCGGCGGGCCTTCTAAGTGAATTAATTCTGGAGTCTCGGGAAAATCTCTCCGTCGGCACCGTTTGGCTTGTTCTCGGCGCCCCAGTTCAAATCTTCACATTTTGGTCCTTTTGGCTCCAAATTCGCTCCTTTTTGCATCTTTTTACTCCAATGACCCTAATTCATCATTCATGCAACAAAAAATCAAAAATAATTTTCTTTAAAGTGCAATATCATCAAAAATAGTATAAAATAGGTATGAAAATCTGAACATATTTTCCTTTGGTCAAAGCCCCCAAAACATAACTATTACTTGTCCTCAAGTAATTTTAGTACTACATAAAAGTTATGATCTATTGTAGTAAAGTTTTAATTCAGAAATACTATAAGTTTGATTTAGATAAGTATCATAGTGAGATTTTTCAGAAAATATTCAAGTAATTAAATTAACTAGGTAGCTACAAGATTATCTAGTCATCAAGTTTAAGAGTTCTAGTCTTCTATTCATTTCAAGAATTAATATATGTTGCAATATTATGTCACTTAGAATATCCAAAGGATAGGATATTCATGAGAACACTACTAGTAAAACATTTAATCCATAATATAAGTTCAAGAATGTATTTAATTTTTCCCTTAAGGTAGGCCCAGTGAAGCCAATTTTTGATTAGGCATATCCTCAAGCATCTCCTCACTTCTAAATTTTTTTTCTTTCTTTTCTCTTTTTTCATTTGGATTGTTTTCAATCCTATATATTTTTCTTTTCTTTTCAAGGATTTTTGTCAATCCTTTCTTTTTCCTTTTTCAAGTGAGAATTACTATATTTGGAAAGTCTTTAATGATTTTGAACATCACCTTTCTTTCCCTAAATTTCAAACTCAAAGCATTCCCTTACCTTATAAATATTTCATAGCTTTTACATCATTGAGCCCCAATCTTTTCTTCTCAAATGAATATCCAGATTCTTAATACTTCAAAATATAGTTTTATTTACTTTAAATAGTTAACTATAATCTTATTCTCTTATATTAAATATCTTAACTTACAAAATTAATTTTCATTACAAAAATATTTCTTTAAATCTACCATAAAATTTAAATAGCTACAAAATATAGTTACCTGAATTAAATTCACTACATAAAATAATATAAATAATTTTTGAAAATAATTAAATAGAGGACATCTAATAGTTAATCTTTTTCTTCCCTCCCCCAAACTTAAATTTTTCAATATAAAATGATACAGGTGGAAAGAAAACTCTAAATACAAATCATACCTCAGTATTTTAGGCATTTTCATCATTCTAAAATTTTTGCAGTCCTCAAAATTTCTACTTCATCTGGTCTGCAACATTTGGAGCTTTCTTGCATATAAATCATTAGAGAAATTGTTGGGTAATGAAATTTTGAAATAAATACAAAAATAAAACATTAAACAAACATAATATTTCGTAACACAATCATAATACTAAACAAAATAATTACAATTAAAATGCGAAATAAAAATCACATTACATTACAATCCACAAAATACTACTCAATATCTATTATACTACACATACAAATTTAACTACTGCACTAACTTTATAACAAAAATTAAAAATTGTCCAAGTGCAACATAATAATAACAATAAAAGTACAAATACACACAAACATCCATTTCTATTACAAAAGATCACAAAAATAAAAGTACAATTACAAGTACATCAATTACTATCAGATATCAAAATACCAAACTATTTTTTCGTCTATTTGATCAGCAGGTGGTTTGGGTTAATATTGAGTATATCAGGGGAACTCAGGGAAAGTAACATCAGGCTCACCACTGTAATGTCGGGCCTGAGCTTCATAATAAGCTGCTTCAAAATTTGAATGCCTCTGAAGGCACTCACTATCATAATCATGTCGACATTTTAAACATCAAATCCTTTCATTTATTAATTTGATACTCTTCCACTGCAAGGTAAACTCATTCATCAAATCAATCATAGTAGGGGAACTAGAAGGTGGAAGGTCATAACTTGTAGATGGGACATCTCTAGTTGTAGAAGGTTCTTGACTCCTACTTCCAGTTCTCCATTTCTCATGGGATTCATAAGTTTTTAAATTAACTTTACTAATGGGTTTCATAGGGTAAACCCATTCCTCATCTCCTCCAGCTTCCACTCCAGAAAGTTGGAAAAGTGCATAAATAAGGCCAGGATGTCCTAGACCTCCACTTGTTTCACTCCTTGCCGTAGTCAATATATTCTTAAGAATAATTCTCCGCACATTTATATTTTTGTTATTCTGAATACAAAAATTCAGAATAGCTTTATCTCTAGTTACCTCACTATGGTGATAAGTCGATAACATAGTAGCGAAAATAAAATAGTGCCACACCTTAGAGGTGGCATTCAGCATGGAAGCAGAAAAATTTACCCGTTCTCGTTGCTTAATCTTCCACGTTCCTTTCCCATCAATGAGAAAGTTGATCACATCATTCATGGGGCCTTCCATAGTACTGAAGGATTCATAATGGCAGCTATAAGAGTCTGGGACTTCGTAATGGTGTTAATGCGGGCGGCATTAAATTCAACAGGAAATCTCCGCACTTGAATGATTCCGTCTTCATAATAAAATACGTTGGCATAGAATTCTTTCACAATATTTGCAGCAGCCTTACTGGTGGTGTAACAGAAGTTTTCCCACCTTTGCTCGGTAATAACTCATTCAATTTCTCCTCCTGGAGTCTCAAAAACTAAATCTTGTAAACACTTCTTTCCTTCAAATACTGAAGTAAATCTTGATTGAGCCTTCTCATTGACGAAGCGAGACTCGTCGAACTCAAGTCGTCTCTTTTGTCGTGGAGTCATTTCAATCTAATCACAATTATTGAAAAATTCTAAAATATACTTCAAATATGTAATTAATGGCTTCCAAAAGTAATTCTAAGAGTTCAACACTAAATTTCATTAATTTCTTCCCAATATTTTTTTCACATTCTCAAATTTTTTGGATCTCCTCAATGTAGAAGAAATCTATGGTGAAAATCAAATATTTTTAGTTTAGAGTGAAGCTCTTACCTAGATATGATCAAATCGGGTGTCAAAAAGCCTTGAAATCGCCCCAAATCCAAGATCTCGAGCCATAGGTCAAAAATAACATTTTTAGGAGGAAGGGGATGATGAATAGTGGCAGTTGACTAGTCAAAATTGCGGTTAAAGGTGTTTTTTCACGAGCTCGCCATAGGCGGGGTGTTTGGCGCTGTCAGCGCGCTCAATTGAAATTTGAACTTAACTCTCGAGAAAAATCCGCTGTCGGTGGCATCGAGGGCGCTGTCAGCGGGCTCTATTGATTTGGTTCAATTTCTAGATTTTTGCAATTTCGATCAATTTCAAGCCTCAATGACATCCGTTCAATATTATAGACATAATTTTAAGTGATTAAATGATGCACTTATCACAAATAAACTTTCACAACACAAAAAATCACATTTATATATAAATTTCAAGGGGTACAATATACGTTACATAACACACCTAAGTTTTGTATTTTCCCAATCTCAATACATTAATTCAGTGTCGCAAGCCAAGCCACAACACTCAAAATGCTGAAAACAGAACATCCTATACTTAGTCTCAACTATACAGAGATCTAGAAGCATAATTCTAAAGCAAAGCAAATGCAAAGTTCAAATAAAATTACATACATAGACAGACAGGTAGCAATATAATCTACTATTCATCAGATTCAGTACTAGATTCTCCTCTGAGATCACCCATTGATTGCACATGAACGAAGAGGTTGTAGAAGGGTCGGTATGGAAATTTTTCAGTAGAATCCTCTTCTATTAATTTCATCCTCCTCGTCAGTCGTATCAAACTATCTTCTAAATGTCCAGAGTGAGAAAAATGTTCTTTTACCCTCCAGTCTAAATGATCAAAAAAATCAGAGATATTATTAATTGCATTCATGACATTTTGTACCTCCTTCTCCAATTTCTTGATTCTGCATAGGATCCCCAGAGTCTTGTCTGGAACTAAGGGTTGAACTGGCAGTGAATTCTGAGACGTTTGATCTACTATAATAGTCATGTCATTTTCATCTTCAAAAGCTGGAAATATCTCAGTTGGGTCCAAAGGCTTCCAAGGTAGAAGTAACTTTTCCCAATTTTTGTAGGATATTTGGAACTGGCTGCAAAGTGAGAAAATTGTGGAAGGGTGTCCAAGCCCATAAGTTGATCCATGAACGATCAGACCCAAAATTGACTTCATAATTATTGATCCAATATCGATCGGCAGTCCCTTTTAGATGCAATAATTCAGAATAGCATGTTCTTTAGAAACTTTACCGATCTTCATTTTCGGTAATAGTTTTGTAGAAATAAAGAAGCGTCAGTGTTTCAAAACGGGATTTAGGAGTGTCGCAGAAAAACTAACATACCCGTTTTCTCTCATTTCCCAGTCTTTAGTTTCGTCCGTTAAATATTGGTAAATCTCATTCATCTGGTTTCTTGTCAGAATGAAGTTGGAATAATGGTAGACATGAACATTCTCAATCATATATGATTCATTGATTCATGTAGGAGTAAAAGTTATTCATCTACCTCGCACATAGNCTTTACCGATCTTCATTTTCGGTAATAGTTTTGTAGAAATAAAGAAGCGTCAGTGTTTCAAAACGGGATTTAGGAGTGTCGCAGAAAAACTAACATACCCGTTTTCTCTCATTTCCCAGTCTTTAGTTTCGTCCGTTAAATATTGGTAAATCTCATTCATCTGGTTTCTTGTCAGAATGAAGTTGGAATAGTGGTAGACATGAACATTCTTAATCATGTATAATTCATTGATCCATGCAGAAGTGAATGTTATCCATCTACCTCACACATAAATGACTCCCTGGTTGATTCTGTGCAAATTTGCATAAAATTACTTTACCACAAGAACAACTACGGTGGCGCTAGTATAGCACAACACTTCTCATCTTTGTCTCACTATCATCTATTCAATTACTGTTGAGGGATTATTTAATCCTCAATTTATGAATCCTCGTTCCTTGATCAATCTTTTCTTCGTCAGTACCTTGTTGAAGATTCGTTGCGCTTCTGCACTAATAAAATTTTGCCGATTGAACACTCGCATTCTGGGATTATCAGGGGAATTAGACGCCATAGAAATGAAATTTGTGGAGTTTCACTTCATTTTTTGGGAAATATTAACTTACGAATCAAATTTGGGAGTTTAAAAGGGTAACTCCTGCCCAAAAACCGCCATTCAAACTCTAGAAATCGCCATCTCGTCGGTCTCGCCGTCTGCGGGGTTCACGGCACCATCGGCAGGGTCGAGGGCACCGTCGGCAAGCCTTCTGTATTTATTTTTCCTGGACTCTCAGGAAAAATCTGCCGTCGGCGGCGTCGAGGGCACCGTCGGTGCCCAAGGCAAAAATTGCACAGTTTCGCTCTAGTCTGAATGTGTTCCAATTTTTATGATGATTCAAGGGTAAATAAGAGTAGTAGAGCTTAATACTACCATAAACTAACAATAATTTTAAATAAAAACTACTATAATCACAATAAAAGTAAAGATAACTATGGGTTGCCTCCCACAAAATGCTCGGTTTAACGTCATCAGCCCGACCTATTCAAGTGTTATTCAGGTTGATTGATCATTAAAATCTCTTTAAAATTTGGTCTTTTACCCTCAAAATATGATTTTAATCTATGTCCATTTACTTTAAATCTATTTTTAGTCTTCTGATCTTCAATTTCAACAGCTCTGTAAGTATAAACTTGAGTCACAGTAAAGGGTCCTAACCAACGAGACTTCAATTTCCGAAGGAATAGCTTCAGCCTAGTATTGTAAAGCAAAACTTCTTGTCCTAGTTCAAAGTTCTTTTGGTTAATCTTCTGATCATGCCATAATTTTAATTTCTTCTTATAATTTTTGACGTTATCATAAGATTCATTTCTTATTTCATCTAATTCATTTAATTGTAACAATCTCTTCCTACCAGCATCTTTCAAATTATAATTGAATATTTTAATTGCCCAATATGCTTTATGCTCCAACTCTATTAATAAGTGACAATTCTTTCAAAAAATCAGTCTGTAAGAAGTCATTCCAATAAGTGTTTTATAAGTAGCCCTGTAAGCCCATAATGCAGTATCCAGTCTAGTGGACCAATCTACTCTACTAGGGTTTACATTCTTCTCAAGTATTTGTTTATTCTCTCTATTAAAAATTTCAGCTAACCCACTAGTTTGAGGGTGATAGGTAGTAGAGATTCTATGAATAATATTAAATTTTTCTATCAATCTCTGAATGTATTTATTTCTAAAATGAGATCCTCCGTCAGTGATAATCATTCTAGGCATTTCGTATCTAGTGAAAATATTTTTCATTAAAAACCATGAAACACTTTTAGCATCACAACGAGGTAAAGCTTGTGCTTCAATCCACTTTGAAATGTAGTCTACTGCAATTAATATGTATAATTTCCCAAATGTAGGAATAAATGGTCCCATGAAATTTATTCCCCAAACATCAAAGATCTCAACTTCTAACATGAAATTCAGAGGCATTTCATTTCTTCTAGATATATTGCCTACTCGTTGACATCGATCAAAAGTTTTTATGAATCTATAAACATCTCTAAAGACAGTAGGCCAATAAAATCTAGCATGTAAAATTTTATAAGAAGTTTTATCAATCCCAAAATGTCCTCCAAATTTAGAATCATGACATTTCTAAATGATTAGCTCAGTTTCTTCATAAGGTACACATCTTCTCATAATCAGATCCTTACATTGTTTATATAAATAAGGCTCATCCTAAAAATATGCTTTCGTATTATGAATGAATTTTCTTTATTTTTGCAGTGCCAACATAGGTGAAAAAATATCACTTACAATATAGTTAACAATATCAGCATACCGTGGTATTTTCCACTCATTAATATTATAAAGTTGTTCATCAGCGAAACTATTTGTAATTTCATTATCGGTGTCAGATAATTCATGATTTTCTAATCTTAACAAATTATCAGCAATTTGATTATCATTTCTCTTTCTATCAATAACCACAAGATCAAATTCTTGCATCAAAAGTATCCATCTAATCAACCTTGGTTTGACATCCTTCTTTTGCATTAGATATTTAGTAGTAGAGTGATCAGTGTACACAACACATTTAGCTCCAATTAAATAAGATCTAAATTTTTCCAAAGCATACACAATGGCCAGTAACTCTTTTTCAGTAACAATATAGTTAATTTGTGCATCATTAAGAGTTTTACTAGCATAGTATATAACTTTAAAAATCTTTTCATACATTTGTCCAAGGACAGCTCCAATAGCATAATCACTAGCATCACACATCAGTTCAAATGGTTTCTCCAATTTAGGTGAAACTATAATAGGGGCTGTGATTAATTTTTCCTTTAATAACTCAAAGGCATTTAAACAGCTTTCATTAAATTCAAATTTCTTGTCCTTTTCTAAAAGTTGGCATAGAGGTCTATCTACTATTTGGTCTAAAAAGGGTAAAGGGAAGTGATCTTTCCTAATGATAGTGTTTAATTTTCTATAATCAATGCAAATACGCCACCTAGTAACTTGTGTGATAGGTATTAATTCATTATTTTCTTTTATCTGAACAGTCACTCCTCCTTTCTTAGGAACACAATGAATTGGACTTACCCACGCACTATGTGAAATAGGAAATATAATTCCAATGCCTAACCATTTCAAAGTTTCCTTCTTAACTACTTTTATCATTGGATTTAATCTCCTTTGTGAATCAACTCATGGTTTATATTGTTCATCTAATATAATTCTGTGCATACAGATCGAAGGACTGATTCCCTTACTATCAGCTATGTCCAACCAAAAGCTTTCTTATATCTTTTCAATACATCTAACAATCTTTGCTCTTGAAAATCATTTAATTATGAAGATATAATCACATGTAATGTATATGAGTCTCCCAGAAACACATACTTCAAATGGCTAGGAAATATTTTCAACTCAAGTTCAGGTGGTTTTATAATTAATGAAAATAGATTCTTGTCAGCATTTTCTGTAATATCCAGCATCTGAAATCTTTCCTGAACATAATCTAATTCTTCATTTTCTAATTCATCCAAAATAACTTCATCACTATCTTAAATTTTTTCTTTCTCATCAAAATGTTCATTAAAATGTTCATTCAATAGATGTTCACTAATTTCCATGTGAAAGCATTCATTATCTCTTTCAACAGTAGGGTATTTCATAGATTTCACAATGTTAAAAGTCACTTCTTGATCATTAAATCTTATAGTTAATTCTCCTTTTTGAACATCTCTCATAGCTTTTCTAGTAGCTCAAAATGGTCTCCCTAAAATGATAGGTATTTCTTTATCTTCCTCCATATCTAAAATAATGAAATTCACAGGAAAGATAAATTTATCAACTTTTACTAACACATCTTCTATAACTTCCTTAGGATCGGTCTGCTAATTACATAGTTACAGATGTAGGTGAGACTTATCCTAATCTTAATCTTTTAAAAATTGATAAAGGCATAAGATTAATGCTGGCTCCCAAATCACATAAAGCTCTTCCAAAAAAATTTTCTCCAATAGCACACGGTATAGTGAAATTTCCAGGATCTTTTAATTTTTCAGGAAGCTTTTTCTGAATAATTGCACTACACTTATCACTAAGTGCAACAATTTCGTTATCCGTGAACTTCCTTTTCTTGTTTAGAATATCTTTCATAAATTTCACATAGTTAGGCATTTTCTCTAAAGCTTCTACGAATGGAATATTTACTGTTAACTTCTTAAGAATTTCTAAAAATTTAGAAAATTATTTATTTTGTTGGTACTGCTTCAATCTCTGAGGAAACGGTGGTGGGGGTTTCTCCACAATAATTTTCATTGGTGTAAGTGGATATTCTAAATCTGGGTATTCATGATCCTTTTCTTTTTCGGTATCCACTTTCTCTTTTTTCAGTTTCTGTTTCTTTTTGCACTGTTGTCTCCAATTCTTTTCCACTTCGTAATTGTATCACTTTTATTTGTTCTTTTCCTTGATCTTTAGGATTTGGTTCCACAGTACTCGGAAAAGTTCCCAATGTTCGGTTACTAAGCGCAGTAGCGATATGCCTTAATTGATTTTCAATATTCTTAATAGCAGTTCCTTGAATTTGTAATTGATTTCTTAATTCTACAATTGTTGAACCATATTTAATATCAACTATTCCATAGACAACTTCTTTTCCTTAATTTGAGTATTATTGCTAAATCCTGGAGGATACGAAGGTCTATAGTTAACATTTCCTTGGTTGGATGAATTTCCTAAGGGGTTCACTGGGTTGAATGCCCATTGTTGATTTGTAGAAGAATTGTTATTCCAATTAAAATTTGGATGAATCTTCCAACCTGGGTTATAATAGTTCGAATAAGGGTTGTTGGGTCTATTAATAGCATTTAAAGTCTTATATGAAGGTTGAACATCCACAAATTGCCCAAATGAATTCTCTTCCATCATAAGAGGTGTTGGAGAATAAATCATCCCATAATGATCTAATTTCTTTGATATTGCAGTAATTTGAGAAGCTAACATAGATATTGCATCAGAATCATGGATACTAGCTACTCTTTTAGGATTTACCCTTTCAGAGGGCCATTAAAAATTATTGGTAGTCATCTCTTCTATTAATAAATAAACCTCATTAAAAGGTTTTGACAATAAAGAACCACCAGCTGCAACATCTATAATCGATCTAAGTGATCCCACTAATCCATGATAAAAAGTTTGATTTATCAACCAATCTGGTAACGAATGATGAGGGCATTTTCTCATAAGATCTTTAAATCTCTCTCAAGCTTCGTATATTGACTCTCCATCAATTTGACAGAATGATGTTATGTCATTTGTAAGTTTAGCAATTTTGGATGGAGGGAAATATTTGGATAGAAATTTCTGTGAAAGTTCTCCCCAAATGCTAATAGATCCTGGTGCTAACGAATTTAACCACATCTTAGTCTTATCCCTTAGTGAAAAAGGAAAAAGTCTAAGTCTAATAGCATCATTTGAAACTCTATCATATTTAAAAGTAGCACACATTTTAAAAAACTAGGGAGGTGTAAATTAGGATCTTCATTTGGCGTACCTCTGAATTGTTTGTTTTGTACCATTTGAATAACATCAAGTTTAAGCTCAAATGAATTAGCAGCTATATTAGGATTTTGGATAGATAAGTGAATTTCATCTACTGTAGGATTTGCATAATCTCGTAGGGGTTTAGGTTGGTGTTCATTTTCTTTTCCTTGATTGTTCATGTTGTTTTCCATTGTATCAAAATTTCTAGGTTTTCTTCTCAATCTTCTAATTTTTTTAACAGTGCGTTCTAATTCTGAATCGTAGGGTGAAAGATTTTCAGGTCCAAATTTACGCATACAATTTGAAATCAGTACACAGTAAAACAATTAACTAAATATAAAAATAAGTTGCAATTCAAGTAAAAATTTTCTAATAATCCTAATTTGTCCATTACTCTAATTGTGATTCTTTTTTTACTCCACGACAATGGCGCCAAAAACTTAACAGCGACTTTATATATGCTAAAAAATATAAGTTTTTAATACAGCTGCTAAAAGATTTAATTCCTCAGCAACTGTACAAAAACTTAATAACAGTTATAGATTCGATAAAGATGGATGTATAAAATATTCAATAATTGTAAAGTCACACTTATCAACGCAAGTATACATATCACTCAAGTAATATAGGGCTCTAATGGAGTCCTAGATATCGATCCCACAGGGAGTAATATTAGAACTACGAACTAAGATTTTAGAAAAAGCAATACTTAATCGCAACAACGAAAATCAATTTGCTCACTAATAGGAAATTGAAATAAATATGTAATTTTAATAACTCTTAAATAACTAATTATACTAATGAGGTTTTTAATGTGATATTCAATATATAAGAAAGCATCCTTCTCCTTGTCAAAAAATTCTAGTAAATAAATAAAATGAATCAGTTTAAATTGTATTGTGTCAAATAGGAGCATACGTATTCTTTACCCTTTGGTCCAAGCATAAAGAACATTGACTAATCCTACGCTTGTTTACTGAATCTACGGCTAGGCTGAGATGACACTGGCTCTCACTTTGGAGCTCCCATGTTCCCCTCACCTGACGGCTAACATCTACACTTCAGCACCCAAACGATAGGACCAAATTAGGGATTTTAGTCTGCCACTCTAAAATCTCCAATTCTACGCCCGATAATTTTATTTCCCTATTTATTTGCACCCAACTTCCAAGGGCTTTGACCCCCATGAATCTTGGATGTAATCTTCGCTTTAGTTGTAAAACTCAACATATTTTAACAAATCAATTGGCTAGATTGAAAGTAAATTAATATTGAAGCGAAAAGATCATCACAATTTCTTTAACATTTTCATGGCCCAACCAATTTAAATCACCATTTCACAAATCTTAAGACAAGGAGAAAGACAGAGAAAACTACTCAGATCTCATGGAGAAAACACAATAAAACTCGGAATTCATATATAAAATCAAAGTCATACAAACTACAATAATAAATAAACTTATCTTTAATTTCTCCCCAAGAAAGCTCCTCAAAGTTCCTCTGAATCTCTTCCTTTCTTTACAACACACAAAATTCCTCTTTGAAGCGGCAAGGAGGAAGAAATCTCTCACTTTCCCTCCACTCTTACAATCTCTTGAAGAATTTCTCACAATTTAGACTCTCTACCAAACACTAATGGAACTTCTCCAACCTTCAGGACCTTTCTAACATCCAAGACCTCTCCAATTTTTGGCCAAAATCTTCTTTTAAATTTGTGGATGAGTTTTCCCAAGAGTTGCCTGAGCACCCCTCCAAAAGTCGTCCTCATCCAATGCCTAGTTGGGCATAACCGCCGAGCTAGCCGTTGGTGGCTCAAGGGCACCGTTGGTGGGCCTTCTAAGTGAATTAATTATGGAGTCTCGGGAAAATCTAGTCGTCGATGTCATTTGGCTCGTCGTCGGTGCCCTAGTTCAAATCTTTACATTTTGGTTCTTTTCGCTTCAAATTCGCCCCTTTTTGCATCTTTTTGCTCCAATGACCCTAATTCATCATTCTTATAACAAAACATAAAAAATACCCTTCTTTAAAGTGCAATATCATCAAAAAAAATTATAAAATAGGTATGAAAATCTCAACATATTTTCCTTGGTCACAACTGAACTTTTGACTTAGAAATTTTATTTGAATTGAGGACCTATTTTAGGAAAATCATAGTGTTGTTTAAAAAATATAGGTGTTTTTTAATAAAATATTTAAATAATAATAATAGAGAACAAAAATTTTATTTTTGAGTGTTTTGTTTTTTTTTTTTTTGAAATTTTATTTTTATATGTGTAGTTTAAGATCTGAGGGTTTAGTACCTTACAATTCTGAGTTAGAACGAACTATAAGAAAAATCTGAAAACAAAAATAATATCACAATTTACAAGAAATGATGAACATATCACATGATAACATTGATAATCAAATATATGAAAATGAACATCATCATGTATAAATATTTTTAAGGGTCTATTCCAACCCTACAACAATTGAAATTCACTTGAGTATACAAACTTCTGTTATAGCGACTAACTCATTTGAACTAAAACATGTTATATTCGAAATGGTACAAAACAATCAGTTTTAGGGAACTCCATCTGTGGATCATAATTTACACCTTGTTAGTTTTCTAGAATTAACAATAATCAACAATTTAAGGAGAATAAACTGTCTATAAAAACTTGATCCTCGACACAATGAGTGTGTTCTTAATGTGTAATTACTTTAATTTCAATCTCAGAATATAGCGCTGAAAACTTGATATCATAATGGTTTACAATGTTTAATTCCTAAATAATTCTTATTTTCTTTCCATAATTTAATTTTACACATTAGGGATACTATCCAAGTGCGTGTATCATTTCAACTAATAAAGGACTTTCTTTTTAAGCCACAAGTAACGATCCCACGGGGAAGGTGAAAACTCTTTTATGAACTTAGTAAAACTTTACTTAAACTCTAGACAATTATCTAGGAAATAAGTTTGCAATTTTATGTTTAAAAAGAAGTAAATAAATCCTACAAATCCTATTTCAAAGTTTAAAGAAATTGCTAAGTGTTTCTAAACTAGTTAAATAGAAAAGAGTTCAAATTATGTAAATGTCTTTCCCCTTGCAATGAGATCATAATCAGGGTAGTAATCAAATGTTTAAAAGTTTAAAAGAAGTTTTGTGACAAATAGGAGCAATTCTAATTTTTTCTCTCTTCTGAGTGCACAAAGAACATTGGCTAATCTAGAGTTAAGTTCCTCATTATAAGGTTATATTGGGTAGGTTCTAGTCTCTCACCTCTAGATTACCCACTACACCCTCTCTTTAGAACTAACCAGTGCTTAAGTTCCAAACACTAGATTAAATTTATAAGAATCTATCCTGTCACCCTAGGAACATCTATTTACACCCATCAAATCTTATCTTCCTCTCTATTTGTACTAACCAATGGACTACCTTATCACCCACCAGATTAATGTGATTCTTACTAATTGAGGATTACATAACTCTTTTAAGTCAATTTGGCTTCAAAATAAGTTTTAACATAACAATAGGCTATATTAAATATGTAAATTAAGTACGAAGTAATGAATCCTCCCAATTATGGAATAAGAGAAATCTTAATAAATTCTAATCCTACACATGATTAATTCTTATTGTAAGAAGAAAGATAAAGAAAATTACTCAGATCTCATGTGGATAACAGAACAGAACATGATTTATATTAAAATTCTGGTTCACACAATAAACAAAACTCAAACAAAATACAAAGTACTTTTCTTAAACTTCTCCATAAGAAAATCCTTTGAAGTTACTTTGAAGTATTCTCAAAACTCTTCTTATAATTCACTTCAAGAGACACAAAAAATAATAAATATCACTAAAAGCTTAGCAAAAGTCTCTACACACACACACCCAAGACCTCACGCCACACATTCTTCTCCTCCCCTTTTTTTGGCTTCTCTTGATTCCTGTTATGATAACTCATGAAATTCATAAGAGCCACTTCAAATGCCCCTTCAAAATTTATCAAAATTCAATGCATATTGATGAAAACTAATTCTAGTGCCCAAGCGCCCAACTATGGGCCCTTAAGTGCCACCCGTCTAAAAGCCTCGAATAGTTGACTGGTGCCTAGGCGCCAGTTAAGAAATAAGCTCCTTACTCTATTTTGCTCCCTTTTCGCTCATTTTTCTACAAAACTCCATCTCTTGTACTTGAAACCAAAAACATGCAAATAAATTTCCATTAAAATGCAATATCATTAAAATAAGTATAAAATGTATAAAGAAAAATAACACATTTTCAGGTGTATCAATTCCCCCAAACTTAAAGGTTACTTATCCTCAGATAACTTTACTATTTTATAAACCAAATGCTTTAACTTATGGTAGTGGATTTAATTAGAAATTTCTATAATTTTTGCCCCTAAAGGTGATAGTGAAAGTTTAGAAAATAATTTTAATAACTCAGGGCAGAATTAAGGTATGAGAGTACCTAGTCATCAAGTTAGGAATTTTGATTTTCTATTTATTTCAAAAATAATCGTACTTTTTCACACTTATGAATCCTATAAGAATTAAAAAGAAAATAAAATTATATGAGAACACTACTAGTAAAGATTTAACTACTACTTTAGAATTGATAATAAGCTCAAAATTGTAATTAAGTTTCTTCCCTTCAGATGATTCAAGTGAAGACATGTTTCAATAAGGCATCTTTTCAAGCTTCTCCTCGCATATTTTTCTTTTTTTTTATCTCTTTTCTTTTTCTTTTCGTTTCCTTTCTCTCATGATCTTTTTAATCCTTACTCTTTTATGTAAGGATTATATTTTCTGGATCAGTCTTTAATGATTATGAACTTCACTATCCTCCTCCTAAAGTTAAAAATTTCTCACATTTCTTCAATTGATAATATGTATTAGTATAAAAATAATTTTTATAGAGTCTCATTCTTTTTAAAGTGTAAATCTAAGATCCTCAGTGTTTCAAAAATTAAATTCGTTTTACTAAAAGCATATTCATATCCTTTTGTACCAAATATCTTAGCTACAAAACTACTCTTTTATCATTAAAAAAGTTTTACTTAAGTTTATTATAACATTCATAGAATCAAAAATATAGTTCTCTAAAGATAACACCACATACCACAAGTTATATTTAAAATATTTTTTAAGCATAGTCCTTTGAGGACCAATAAATTCTAGTTTTTAAAATTTTTCTGCCCCCCCCCCCCAACTTAAATTTTTAAACGGATCAAAACATTTTAGTATAAAATAAGTATGAAGAGAGAAAATTTTAACAGAATTATGATCTATCACATGTTCTAGACATAAAAATCATACAGTTACAAGTAGTAAAAGTAGGTGTGTGTAGGTATTAGATCTCAAATCAACAAGTATAGCGTAAAAGTTTTAAAGTAAAAGAACTACTCTAACACACAGGCAATGATATATATAAGCTGGAGCAAAAAGAAAATAGTAGTATAGTAATAACTACAAGTCTAAAATTTGCAACAGTAGTATCATAACCTCCTAGGGATTCCCAATCATTCGATAGAGGCATCTTAATTTAGTTGCAATTTTTTTTTGTCTTGTGATGTTTGTGATTTAATTTTGAGTTGTTTTATGTTATGGCAGTGAATTTTATCTTGTTTGATTTTTAAATTTTTTTGATTTTGTGGTTATCCTAGCAGTTTTGGTTTTCATGCAAGGTGACATCATTGTTTATCATGCAAGTTTGAAGCAAGAACTACATAAAGGTAAATGCAATAATTTAAAAGCGTACATGTTGATTCTTCTCTTTCCCCTACCTAAGAGGTTAGTACTTGCAAGACATGTATATAATTTTGCAAAAAATGTAAATTACAGGAGTAAATGAAGGTATAGTTATATATCGTCAAAGTATGACTCTATTGAGCCTCTGAAGTTCTTACTAGATGATTCTAGAACAAAAAATGACAAGTACAACTTGTCCTTCAAAATATCCAAAAGATTTCAAAGTGCTCAGGGTGTGACCCTAAACTATTTTGAAGATCTCTTGAATTATTTTTAGTTCCCTTCTATATTTATCATATTGTTCCATTAATCATCTAAGTTTAGAGTTTGGTTGCCCTATTGCCCAATGAAACTTAACAATTCAATTATCCTAAGGATAGGATACTTAAGTTAATTTAACAATTTACTTAAGAGTTATATGGATGAAAGCCCCTGGGGGAAGCTCAAGTCATTAAGGATTTGGTGCCTATCACAAATGAGCTTGGAGTGCTTGAGAGGTGTTAGTTCCCTATCATATTATCTTCTAGATCCAATCAATTAAGTTTATACATTGAGTCTAGGTCACTATCAAGCCCTTAACAATCATTATGGGGGAAATTTTTGGTGGTTAAAATTTTGGTTTAAGTGACATATATTCTTATTGAAAGATCACATCATCATCAATTTTAGGCTTAAGATAAGTAAATCATCATATTCCTAGCTTAAGCCCACCACTTAAGAATCATTTGACCTTAATTGACTTCCAAGTCATGATGATTAGGGAAATTATGATTTTATTGATATTGCCAAAAAGGTGGTAAGAGAGTTTCTACCTTTAACCCATTGCATTTCAATCCTCCAATGCATTCATAAGGATCAAAATTACCCATCCCCAATGGTTAATCCTAAATTTTGATTGAGGCACCAAAGCCTAAAATTATTATCCTGCCCTTTGAGCTCTTCATCTTATTATTCTTTAAGCAAAGGTCAAATGGCCTTGAAAATCCTTGAGTATCCCAACAATGGATTAATTAAATATCACGGAGGAAAGCAAGATTTTTCAAAATTTGAATTAACTTAAAATAATTATTTTAACTCAAAAATAGGATTTTTCAATTTTAATTAATTTAATTAAAAAAAAAGAAGTTTTAATTTATGGGGGAATTATTGGAGGTTTTCCTAGGTCAGAAAAATACTTAGACAAAATTTCATGATTTTCTTAATAATATTGTAATCACTATAATTATGTAAAGGTCATTTTTAATAATTATTTAAACACAAAAATATGTTTTAATCTTCAAAAATCACTTTTAATTTTTTATTAAACTCTGATAAAACTTAGAGGAACAAATTTTATATTTTTATGATTTATTTTGAATTTATTATAATTATTTTAATGAAAATAAGAAAAATGCATTTTTAGGCCTTTAGAAATTTATTTTTAATTTAAAAAAATCAATAAAACTATTTTAAGGTATCCCAAGTGATCGGGGAACAATTGGACACATTTTGAACTTTTTTGTATTTTTGAAAATTTTGATTATTTTAATTATTTTTAATTCAAAATACACTTTAAAAATAAAATATTTTTACAAAAATAGATTTTATTTTTATTAAATGCCCCTGATCACAAAAAAATTTGGAAAACTATTTTTCATAATTTTCCTAAGCTTATTTAATTTAATATAATTTATTTAGTGCCAAAATACTATTTTTACTTACAAAATTCACTTTAATGACCAAATCAACTTAAATAAATTTGAAATTTTTACAGTGAGTTAAAATAATTTTTATGAACAATGTGCAATTGATTTTTTTCATTTTTGATTTGTATTTAATTTAAATAAATTAATACAAGGTAAAAATATTTAATTAATAACAGAAATATATAAAATTATTCAAATCATCAAAATATTTTTCCTAAGCCCTTTTAACAATAAGAAACCTAAAAAAATGATCTCATGATTTTGTAAGGAATATTTTAATTTATATGATTAAATAAAGCCAAATTAGCCATTTAGGCTTGAAAATTAGGGTTAGAAGCATTTAGGTGCTCTCTGACTTTGGAAAAATCAGAAAATGTGCCTTCTGTCATAGGAAATCAACCCCTAAAAATGTCAAGCAATCGTGATTAGTATTTAATCATAATGAATTAAAATTCCTCAGAGAGATTTAATTAATTAAACATCATACACTTGGCAAATATTTTTTTATTTTTATTCCACATTATTCTCCTCTCTTTACTGAGCAAGTGGATATTTTTCTTTTGTTTTTATGATTTTTATATGCAAAGTTATGATTTTTCAAAGATCAGTTATTTATTTAAATAAAAAAATCCTAATTTTCTATTCATCCCAATCATGCGCCTCGTCATCCTTGTCCTCTCCGAAAAGCCACTCGTTGCCTCTTAGATCAACGCTACCATCTGACTCGGCAACCGAGTGTTCCGCTGTTCACGCACGAAGCCTCCATTCGACTTGATTTTGTTTGTCCGTTAAATACATGCTCGATCAGATGGTCCTCCGTCATCATCCCAATAGCCAGAGCCCGTGAGTCGTCTAACTTCTATACTTAAGATCTCACTTGATACTCAACTAAATCACATAGGGTTTGTTTCTACACCTTCATCTACTCAAGTAGAACATGTCCATACGATTATAATGCCATGAATTCAATATTTTCTTCATAAAGGACCAAACCAAGCTCATACTTATGGTTAATGGTCTATACCTTTGTCTGAAAGGGGTGGCCTCAATCAGATGCTTTCAGAAGCTTCAGTGGAATCCAACCAACCTCCTAGATGTCTTGGTTTCCTCTAGTGTAATCTCCAAGTATCATTTCAATGAAATGGGGTGCGGCCTTGGTCTAGGAGTGGCTTGAAAAGCTCAACAGAGGGGGGTTTCAATGAGATCTTTCTCTCTTGCTCAGGGGAAGCTCAAGAGCAGTTCAATTTAGAGTTTGGGGGAGTTTTGAGGATGGTTTAAATTTTTCCTAATTTTGAGCTAAAAAATTGAGCTCAGGTAATGGGGGAAAGGCTAAGAGATGGTTGCAATGAGCTTAGGGAGTCTTGGAGGAGCTTTAGGAGAAATTTGACAAAGTTTCCCCAAGGAAATTGGATTACCTTTTTTTTTTGCTTAGGGTGGCTGCCATGACTTCAAATTGGGTGAAATGTGGAGCTGAGGTGGAGGGCTTCAAAGTGCTAAGATTCAATCAAAGCTAGGTAGCTTGGATGGGTGCTTTGTGTTTTGATTTAATGAGGGTGGCTCTCAGTTTTAGGGTTTTCCGACCACTAGTTTGGCCTACAGGGACAAAGGAGTTAGGTGAACCATGGGGAGGGTTAATTATGATTAACCCTTAATGGTTTTGCATGATGGTAGAGATGTTTTGGCTTAGGTCAAAAAAGGTTAAAATCCTCTAATCAAGGGACCATTGGTCCATGGCTTATCCAGGGTTGGCTAGGTGAGTCTAGCCTAGTCACTAGGGTCTATTTGGTGGTTGTGGTGTCATTAATTTGGCCATTTGGGCATAGCTAAGTCAATTTTGTTGCATGGGTTCAATTTGGGTCAAATTTGCTTGAAGTTGGGTTTGAGTTTAGCTAGCTATGGCATTAAGCCTAATATATTGATCAAGTGGTGTAGATGATTGTCATAAAGAGTTTAGAAAAGATTTGGGGTGATTTTGAGTTGATTTTGAGGTTCAATTTGAGGGATTTTGGGCATGTGGTCAATTTAGGGGT
This sequence comes from Phalaenopsis aphrodite, assembly GCA_003013225.1. NCBI lineage: Eukaryota > Viridiplantae > Streptophyta > Magnoliopsida > Asparagales > Orchidaceae > Phalaenopsis > Phalaenopsis aphrodite. The sequence continues at coordinate 814,283 of NEWO01000229.1, forward strand.
ATTGGGATAGACTTGGGCTTAGGTTGGGCTAGATTTGGGTTAAATCCAAATTGATGGTTGAAAATTGTCTATGGGAAAATAATTAAGAGTTATCAACATCAATTGGGTGTCATTTTTGGTGTTTAGGTATTCAAGTTGGTGACATTTGGAGACATGGCCAAATTAGGGAAAAATTTTGGGATTTTGAAGTTGGGTTGAAATTGAGTGGAATTGAGGCTTGATCAAGGCCAATAGAGGGATCAATTTGATTATTAGGAATGTTAGGAAGATTTTGGGATCCAAATTGAGGCAATTGAGTGAAGTATGGGGTTCAATTGGGTGAGATTGGGTAATATAGTTAAAATTGGGGGTTTTATTTTGGGTGAAAATTGAGCTCAAATCATAGGTCATTTAAGCTTGGATTTGGTTTGAAATGATCAAATGCATGATGAAATTAAGTTTAATATTTAAATTGGGAAAGATTTGGGTCAAATTAATGGACATATGAGATGAATTTGGGGAAATTGAGCCTTTAAGGGCGATTTGGGGGGTTTTGGTCAAAATGGTCAACTTGATCAAATTGGATTCAATGGAAGGGTCCAAATTGGTTTTGGAGACATTTGAAATGATTTTAGAGGTTTTGGGAGAGTTTGGGCCACTAAGGGCATTTTTGTAATTTTGGCCAAATTTGGGGTTATTTTGGAAATTTTGGGCAGTTTTGGGCAATTTGAGTATTTTGAAATGGTTTGAAATGATTTTTGAACAAATTTGGGTATTTTGGGTGAAAATGGGATTTTTGGCAAAATTTAGGGTTTGGGGGTGTTTAGGTAATTTGGGTAGATTTAAGGGCAAAATGTCAAGTTGGATATTTTGGTAAAATTAGGGTGTCAACCACCCTATATTGCTCTTGCTCATGAAGGAGACCATGCAGAAAGGCCTCACAAAATCATGATGGACTATATGCAGGGAGATGCATTCACCCTCGTTGTAGATATTGAGATACAATTGTTTGAAATGCAATAAGCTAGCAGTATGCTCCATCTAAACATTCTCTTGATCTTCTGTTTTTTTCTTGGAGGGCATGTGGTCCACCTCATCATTTCTTAAGATGCCTAGGGGATTCCCTTATCTATCTTTAGTAAAATTATAGCAGCATTTGCACTGGATGGGTATCCCGCCTTTTCCTCTCATCTACTTTCGTGGCTCAGAGTAAGTTCTTTCCATCAGCAGGCCAACCCAACCCCTGTCTCTTAAATCAAATAAGTAGTCTAGGATTCTTCTTTCATCACCTTCAGAGAAGACTCCCGTGTACAACTTTAGGCTTTCCAAAATATTAACGATATTTCCTCGAATTTATTCATAAAACTTGAATTCTCTAATTTTAACTTTGTTTATCCTTTTCAATTCTACTGTGGGGATCCTTTAAGATCATTGAGGCGGATCTATCACTCCACATCTGTAGTATACCATGTCTAACTTGGCTCCACATGTAATGCAAAGTAAGACTCGGTGTCTGAGTAAGTTGTCTCATGGCGTCCCCGAGTTTATAGCTATGAATTCTTCAAATGAAATGTAGTGGTCTAAGTGTAGAACATTGCATGTCGGGCACTCCAAAAATGCCCCTCCTATCGATGACTGAATAGGAACTTTGACGTCACACATTGGGTAGCCCTTGTAACAATCATCCGGTACTTCAGATTGTACTTGCTCTGTAAGGAATTCAGACTCATCCTCCATAGCAGGCAAACTGGAGGAAGTCTCCCTCATGCAAGGGTCGTAGATTTTCCCCTCAGGAATCGGGATAAGTAAATTTTGTGCCCCTTCCAAGCATCTTCTTTCTTCGCATGAAAAAGCTCTGTGTCTACAACGATTGGCATTTTAATGCTGAGTTCTTCTTGAAGGTGGATCTGGAAATCTTCCTTCGTCACTGCTGACTAAGTTTTTGGTTGGTGTAGTTATCATGGATGGTAAACGGCTAGTTCCCTCCATTAGATTATATTGTGTTAATGCTTTCTTTCTCTTCGGATAGGAATATTCTTTTGCACCAATTCTCAAAAGCGACGGTAACCCTTCCTTTTCTTGTCGGCTAACTATGTCCATCGGGGGACCCTCATAGTTAAAATTGACTTGACCAAAGTGCAGGTCAAAATCTATGATGCCACCCCGACGTGCCATTTCTTTGTTGAGTGTGAGATTCAAACCATCCTTGAAGGCAAAATCAGCTTTTGTCCGGACATCATTTTTAAATGCGACGATAACCCTTCATTTTCTTGTCGGTTAACTATTTCCATCAGGGGACTCTCATAGTTAACATTGACTTGACCAAAGTCCAGGTCAAAATCTATGATGCCACCCTAATGTGCCCTTTCCTCATTGAGTGTGAGATTCAAACCATCCTTGAAGGCAAAAAATAGCTTTTGTCCTCACATCATTTTCAAAAGCAACAATAACCCTTCCTTTTCTTGTCGACTGACTATGTCCATCAGGGGACCCTCATAGTTAACATTGACTTGACCAAAGTCCAAGTCAAAATCTATGTTGCCACCCCAAAGTTGCTTTTGCTCATTTAGTGTGAGATTCAAAACATCCTTGAAGGCAAAAATCAGCTTTTGTCCTGACATGATTTCTGCATATGATAGGAAATACATCAGTGCACTGAAATTTAACGGGAACAAGAATAGAACTAAACATTTATTAGACAAAATTTTAATTTATAAAGGTGCAAAATTTTTATTATCTTATTTATTTTTAATGAAATGTTAAAATTAAGAAACACATAAGAGAAAAATAATTAAGTGAGCAACTTCAAAAAATTTCATTTCATTAAGATTACTCTTATTACAAAATTTTGGATCCAGTCGCAGACGCTTGGCCAAATAAGTAAACCCAGAACAATCCAGATCTCAAAATCTCATTTTAAACAATGTCACATGGCATAACATGCTTTCAAATATCGTTCATTGAACGACAGCATAGGCCTTTCACCTAAAAAATTCACCAGTTGGTAGGCTCCTCATGAATAGACCCTTTCTATGATAAATTATCCCTCCTAATTCAGTTCAAATTTCCCACCTATCTTATGGTGTGCAAGAATAGGCCTCTTAAGAATAAGAATGAGGTCACCAGTTTTGAACTTCCTCGAGCAGAACAATTTGTCATGAGCTTGTACCATCCTTTCTTGGTAAAGTTCTAAATGTTGTTACGCTTCTAGTCTCTTTCACTCGAGACTCTCTAACTCTTCAAGTATGTGCTTTGCACTTTCTTATGTTGTAAGCTGATTGGTGACGGCGACTCTGAGAGGCGGTGTCTAGACTTCTAATGGCAATACGGCCTCCGACCCATACAAAAGTGCATAGGGAGTACATTAAGTCGGAGTTTTGAACGTTGTCTGATAGGCCCACAAAGCTTCTAACAATCTATTATGCCAATCTCTTTTGTTTTCATCTAGTCTCTTCTTCAAAATATGTACCAGTGTTTTGTTGAAGGCCTTGGCTAGGTTATTTGCCATAGGATAGTAGATTGTAGAGTATCTTCAGTCTATGTCATGCCTTTTAACGAAGTTGTTGATTTTTGTGCTCTTGAACGTTGTTCCATTATCAAAAATTACTCTGCGTGGTACAATAAAATGTTAGACGATCTGACTTTTGAAGAATTGAAGGACATTCTGTGTTGAAACCTCTCGTAATGGCACTACCGCTGCCCACTTAGAGAAGTAATCTATAGCAACAAGAATGAATCTATGTCCCTTAGAGGATGGAAGGTCGATTGGACCTATTATGTCTGTACCCCCAACACTCGAATGGCCACGAGGCAATGCTCAGATGTAGCACATTTGGAGGTTGGTGTAAGATCTTCCCATGCACTTGGCACTGGTGACACTTTCTGGCTATATTCATGCAATCAAACATCATTGCTGGCCAATAATATCCGAGTTTTTTTATCTTCATTTTCATCTTCGATCCCAACTAGTGAGCACCACACAATCCGGCACATACTTATTTGATAATATTTGTGCCTCTACTTTGCTCAGACATCGCAACCACATCTGATCAAATGATCTCCTGTAAAGAACATCTCTCACTAGAGTGTATGACATAGCCCTTTTTTGTGATGTGATATGCCTCAGACTTATCTTCTAGCAGCTTTTCAATTTGCAAACATTCCATCGATGGCTTACATCAATCTTCATTGATTTCAGCAACTGTAATCATCATTTCTTATTCTTTTCTGAGCTTGTGTAGATTGTCGAGGTTGATTGGAGACAAAACTCATCGTCCTTGTACTGTAATGTCAATCGAATCCTCTGAGGGACACATAGCTCCTTAGCAAGTTTTGCTAGAGCATCAGCATGGGTATTATCTCATCCAATAGAGAGTCACACTAGGAATATGTTTAAGTAGCTTCATTGCATACTAATGATATGCCGCTAATCTTTGCATCAAAATATTGTATTGTCCGGCAACTTGTTAGATGACAAGTTGAGAGTCACCATAGATGGTAACATCTATTATATCCATTGAGATCGCCCACTCCAAATTGGTGATTAACACTTCATATTATGCTTAACTGTTGGTGAACGGCTCTGTCATGTGATAGGAGAATCTCAACATGCCCTTATTTAGCGCGATGAAAATTAGACTGATCCTTGCTTTGCCTGGTATAACTGTCTCTGATCCTTTATTTTTTCTGGGTGACAAAGCTCCGTCGAAGTACATCTCACAGTGTTTCACCCTAGAGAAATACATTTGTAATTTCGGTTCATCTGGCAATTCATCGTTGAGTGGGGACCCAGCTGGAAGTGGGTGTGCTGTGAGAAAATCTGCCAAAATTTTTCCCTTAATAGCACAGAAAGGAGCAAAAGTTATATCGAACTGCAATAAAATCATTAACCACCTTACTAGAGATCCGGAAAGTGTTGGTCGGGTCATCAAATATTGCAACGGATTAACTTTTGAAATAAGGGTAATCTTAGGAGAAAGCATGTAATGTCTAAGCTTTTGAGCGGCAAAAATTAAAGCTAGACAATGCTTCTCAATGGGTTGATACTTTACCTCTATCGGTGTTAGATGGAAACTCAAGTAATAAAGTGTTTCCTTTCCCTAATCACTGACTTGGGCTAACAGAGTTCCGAAAGAGTCCTCTAAGGCCGCGGTATAAAGTATCAATGGTTTTCTAAGGATATAGGCTGCCAAAACAGGAGGTGTCATTAAATAATTCTTAGTGTACTCAAAGGCCGAGCACATTTCTCTTCCTAAATGAATTTTTCATCCTTTTTATTTAATACAGAGAAGGGCTAACACCTACTGACCAAAGAAGAATATGTTGAGATTTTCATACCTATTTTATAATATTTTTGATGATATTGCACTTTAAGGAAAGGTATTTTTGAAGTTTTGTTGCAAGAATGATGAATTAGGGTCATTGGAGAAAAAAGATGCAAAAAGGATCGAATTTGGAGCGAAAAGGACCAAAATGTGAAGATTTGAACTAGGCCGCCGACGGCGCCCCCGACGCCGCCGATGGAGAGATTTTCCCGAGACTACAAGACAAAAATTATATAGAAGCCCACCGACGGCGCCCTCGAGGCAACCGACGGTGAGATCGATGGTTATGCCTACTCAAGCTTTGGATGAGGCCAAATTTTGAAGGGATGCTTAGGCAACTCTTGGGAAAGCTCATCTACAACTTTAAACGAACATTTTGGCTGAAAATAGAGAAGAGAGGAGGTAGTCTAGGAAGTCTAAAGTGTGCTAGAGGCCTTGGAGTTTACCATTAGAGTGTAACAATTGTGAGGAATTCTTTGAGAGATTGTAAGAGTGGAGGGAAAGTGAGAGATTTCTTCCTCCTTGCTACTTCAAAGAGGAATTTTGTGTGCTGTAAAGAAAGGAAGAGATTCAGAGGAACTTCAAGGAGTGTTCTTGGGGAGAAATTAGAGATAATTTATTTACTTGTTGTATTTTGTATGACTTTGATTTTATATATGAATTCTGAGTTTTGTTGTTTTTTCTCATGAGTTCTGAGTAGTTTTCTCTGTCTTTCTCCTTGTCTCGAGATTTGTGAAATGGTGATTTGAAGTGGTGAAGCAATGAAAATGTTTAAGAAATTGTGATGATCTTTTCACTTTGATCTTAATTTACTTTCAATCTGGTCAATTGATTTGTTAAAATATGTTGAGTTTTACAACTAAAATGAAGATTACATCCAAGATTCAGGGAGGTCAAAGCACTTGGAATTTGGGTGCAAATAGGAAATATTATTATCGGGCGAAGAATTGGAGATTTTAGAGTGACAGACTAAAATCCACAATTTGGTCCTATCATTTAGATGCTGATGTGTAGATGTTAGCCCTCAGGTGAGGGGAACGTGAGAGCTCCGAAGTGAGAGCCGGTATCCTCCCAGCCTAACCGCATAATCAGTAAACCAGCATAGGATTAGTCAATGTTCTTTATGCCTGGACCAAAGGGTAAAGAATATGCATGCTCTTATTTGGCACAATATAAATTGAACTAATTCATTTTATCCATTCACTATAATTACTTGACAAGGAGAAGGATGCTTTCTTATATCGAATATCACAATTAAACCCTACTTTCTATCATTAGTTGCTTATTAGTTATTAAAATTATCTATTTATTTTATTTGCCTATTAGTGACAGATAAGCATATTGAACGTCATTTTTGTGATTAAAGCCTTGATTTTCTAAATTCTTAGTCTGTAATTCTAAACAATTCCCTATGGGATCAATATCTAGGACGCTATCAGAGCCCTATATTACTTGAATGATAAGTATACTTGCGTTGATAAATTCGACTTTAACATTATTGAATATTATAATTATACATCTTAACCAAATCCGACACATTTATAAAGGCGCGATCAAGTCTTTGGACACAGTTGTTGGAAATTAAATCTTCTAGTAGTTTCATCAAATTCTTGTATTTGTCGATTACAAAAAAAAGTCAGTCAAGTTTTTGGCGTCGTTGCCGGGGAATTGATTGAGTGAGTGAGTAAAATCATGATCATAGTAACAAACAAATTAAAATGATTAGAAAACTTTTACTTAAATTGCAACTTATTTTTATATTTATATTTATGCTAGTTATATTACTAAGTACTAATTTCAAATTGTATGTGTAAATTTGGACCTGAAAATCTTATACCCTACGAATCGGAATTAGAACGCACTGTTAGAAAGATAAGAAAATTAAGAAGAGAACCTAGAAATTCTGATACAATGAAAAACAATCTGAACAATCACAGAATAGAAAATGAGCACCAACCTAGACCCTTAAGAGATTATGCAAATCCTATAGCAGATGAGATTCACTTATCTATCCAAAATCCTGATGTAGCTGCTAATTCATTTGAGCTTAAACCTGTTATTATCCAAATGGTACAAAATAATCAATTTGGAGGTACACAAAATGAAGATCCTAATTTACATCTCGCTAGTTTTTTAGAACTATGTGCTACTTTTAAATATGACAGAGTCTCAAACGATGTTGTTAGACTTAGACTTTTTCCTTTTTCACTGAGGGATAAGGCTAAGATGTGGTTAAATTCATTAGCACCTAGATCTATTAAAACTTGGGGAGACCTTTCATAGAAATTTCTATCCAAATATTTCCCTCCATCCAAAGCTGCTAAACTAAGAAATGACATAACATCGTTCTGTCAGATTGATGGAGAGTCAATATATGAAGCTTGGGAGAGATTTAAAGATCTTCTTAGGAAGTGTACTCATCATTCGTTACCAGATTGATTAATAATTCAATCTTTTTATAATTGATTAGTGGGATCTCTTAGATCGATTATAGATGTTACAGCTGGTGGTTCTTTAATGTCAAAACCTTTTGATGAGGCCTATTCATTAATAGAAGAGATGGCTACCAAAAATTTTCAATGGCCCTCTGAGCGGATAAATCCTAAAAGAGTAGCTAGTATCCATGATTCTGATGCAATATCTATGTTAGCTTCGCAAATTGCTGCAATATCAAAGAAATTAGATTATTATGGGATGAATTATTCTTCAACACCTCCTATGATGGAAGAAAATTCATCTGGGCAATTTGTGGATGTTCAACCTTCATATGAGACCTAAAATGCTATTAATAGACCCAACAATCCATATTCAAATTCATATAACCCAGGTTGGAAAAATCATCCGAATTTTAATTGGAACAACAATTCCTCTACAAATCAACAATGGGCAAACAACCCAGTGAACCCACTAGGAAAATCATCCAACCCGGGAAATGTTAAATATAGACCTTCTTATCCTCCACGATTTAACAGTAATACTCAAATTAAGGAGAAGAAGTTATCTATGGAAGAGCTGATATTAAACATGGGTCAACAATTACAGAATCAAGGAAATCAATTTCAAATTCAAGGAAATCAATTACAACCTCAAGGAACTGCTGTCAAGAATATTGAAAACCAGTTAGGGCATATCGCTACTGCGCTTAGTAACCAAACATTAGGAACTTTTTTGAGTACTGTGGAACCAAATCCTAAAGATTAAGGAAAAGAACAAATCAAGGCGATTCAATTATGAAGTGGGAAAGAATCAGAGACAAGAGTGCTAAAGAAATAGAAATTGAAAAAGAGAAAGTGGATACTAAAAAAGAAAAGGATCCTGAGTACCCAGATTTAGAGTATCCATTTACACCAATGAAAATTACTGTGGAGAAACCTCCACCACCGTTTACTCAAAAGTTGAAGCAACACAAATAGAGTAAATAATTTTCTAAATTCTTAGAAATTCTTAAGAAGTTAACGGTGAACATTCCCTTCGTAGAAGCTTTAGAGCAAATGCCCAATTATGTGAAATTTATGAAAGATATTCTGAACAAGAAAAGGAAGTTCACAGACAATGAAACTGTTGCACTTAGCGAAGAGTGTAGTGCAATTATTCAGAAAAAACTTCCTGAAAAATTAAAAGATTCTGGTAGCTTCACTATACCGTGTGCTATCGGTGAAAAATTTTATGAAAGAGCTTTATGTGACTTTGGAGCCAGCATTAATCTTATGTCTCTATCAATTTTCAAAAGATTAGGATTAGGAGAAGTTTCACCTACTTCTGTAACTCTACAGTTAGCGGATCGTTCAGTTACATATCCTAAGGGAGTTATAGAAGATGTGTTAGTAAAAGTGGACAAATTTATCTTTCCTATGGATTTCATTGTTTTAGATATGGAGGAAGATAAAGAAATACCAATCATTTTAGGGAGACCATTTTTAGCTACTAGAAAAGCTATGATAGATGTTCAAAAAGGAGAATTAACTATGAGAGTAAATGATCAAGCAGTAACTTTCAACATTGCGAAATCTATGAAATACCCTGCTGTTGAAAGAGATAATGAGTGTTTTCGCATAGAAATTATTGAACATCTACTGAATGAACATTTTAAAGAACATTTTGAAGATACAAAGTATTTTGAAAAAAAAGAGCATTTTGAAGAACAAATTGAAGAGAATGATGAAATTATTCTGGATAAATTATAAAATGAAGAATTAGATTATGTTCAGGAAAGATTTGAGATGTTGGATATAATAGAAAATGCTGATAAGAATCTATTTCCATCAATTATAAAACCACTTGAACTTCAGTTGAAAACATTACCTAACCACTTGAAGTATGTGTTTTTGGGAGACTCATCTACATTACATGTTATTATATCTTCATAATTAAAAGAACTGCAAGAGAAAAGACTGTTAGACACATTAAAAAGATATAAGAAAGCTTTTGGTTGGACCATAGCTGATATTAAGGGAATTAGTCCTTCAATCTGTATGCACAGACTTATATTAGATGAAAAATATCAACCAAGAGTTGATCTAAAAAGGAGATTGAATCTGATAATGAAAGAAGTAGTTAAAAAGGTAATTTTGAAATGGTTAGACACTGGAATTATATATCTTATTTTAGATAGTACGTGGGTAAGTCTTATTCATTGTGTTCCTAAGAAAGGAGGAGTGACTGTTGAAACAAAAGAAAATAATGAATTAATACCTATCACACAAGTTACTAGGTGGCGTATTTGCATTGATTATAGAAAATTAAACACTGCCACCAAAAAAAGATCACTTCCTTTTACCCTTTTTAGATCAAATAGTGGATAGACTTGCTGGGCACAAATATTTTTTTCTTTCTAGATGGATATACCGGTTACCATCAAATTCCTATTGCTCCTAAGGATCAAGAAAAGACAACATTTAATAGTCCTTTTGGAACTTTTGTTAGAATGTCTTTTGGATTATGTAATGCACCTGCAACATTCCAGAGATGTATGATGTCCATAATTAGTAAGTTAATTGATGATGGATTAGAAGTATTTATGGATGATTTCTCTTTATTTGGAACATCATTTGACGCATGCTTAAATTAACTTGAAAAAGTTTTGGAGTTATGCGAAAGAGCTAATTTGGTTCTAAATTGGAAGAAATGTCAATTTATGGTTGCAGGAGGAATTGTGTTAGGGCATAAAATAGCGGAAGATGGTATGGAAGCAGACCCTACAAAAATTCAAGTCATATCTAAACTAACACCTCCTACTAATATAAGAGAAGTTAGGAGTTTTCTTGGACATGTTGGTTTTTACAGGCGTTTTATTAAAGATTTCTCAAAAATTACTAAACCTCTATGCCAACTTTTAGAAAAGGACAAGAAATTTGAATTTACTAAAAACTGTTTAAATGCCTTTGAGTTATTAAAAGAAAAATTAATCACAGCCCCTATTATAGTTTCACCTAACTGGGAGAAACCATTTGAACTGATGTGTGATGCTAGTGATTATGCTATTGGAGTGGTTCTTGGACAAAGATACGAAAAGATTTTTAAAGTGATATAATACGCTAGTAAAACTCTTAATGATGAACAAATTAACTATACTGTTACTGAAAAAGAGTCACTGGGAATTGTATGCTTTAGATAAATTTAGATCTTATTTAATTGGAACTAAATGTATTGTGCATACTGATCACTCTACTATTAAATATCTACTGCAAAAGAAGGATGCTAAACCAAGGTTGATTAAATGGATACTATTGATGCAAGAATTTGATCTTGTGGTTATTGATAGAAAGGGAACTGATAATCAAATTGCTGATCATTTGTCAAGATTAGAAAACCATGAATTATCTAACACCGACAGTGAAATTATTGATAGTTTTTCTGATGAAAAACTTTATAAAATTAATGAGTGGAAAATACCATGGTATGCTGATATTGTTAATTATATTGTAAGTGATATTTTGCCACCTATGCTGACATTGCAACAACAAAGAAAATTTATTCATGATGCAAAAGCATATTTTTGGGATGAGCCTTATTTATACTTACGGAGCTGTTGAAATTGAAGATCAGAAAACTAGAAATAGATTTAAAGTCAATGGTCATAGATTAAAACCATATTATGAGGGTAAAAGACCAAATTTTAAAGAGATTTTAATGATCAGTCAACCTAAATAACACCTTAATAGGTCAGGCTGACGACGTTAAACCAAGCACTTTATGGGAGGCAACCCATATTTATCTTTACTTTTTTCATGATTATAGTAGTTTTTATTTGAAATTATTGCTAGTTTTTTGTAGTATTAAGCTCTACTATTCTTATTTACCCTTGAAACATCTTAAAAATTAGATCCATGAAGAAAAATTGGAACGCATTCAGACCAAAGTGAAATTGTGAAAATTTTGCCTTGAGCACCGACGGCGCCCTCGATGCCCCCAACGGTGGGTTTTTCCCGAGAGTCCAGACAAAATTAATACAGAAGCGCGCCGACGGCGCCCTCGAGGCCGCCGATGGCGAGACCGGTAAGATGACGGTTTCTTGTGTTTGAGTGGCAGTTTTTGACAGTTTTTGGACGGGAATAGTCTTTTTAAACTCAAAAATATGAATTCTAATCATATTTTCCCTCCAAAAAAGAAGTGGAACTCTACCAATTTCATTCCTATGGCATCCAATTCCCTAGATAATCCCAGAATGTGAGTTTTCAATCGGCGGAAGTTTATTAGTGCGGAAGCGCAGCGAATCTTCAATAAGTTGCTGACGAAGAAAAGGTTAAACAAAGAACGAGGATCTGTGACTCGCGGATTGAATAATCCCATGACGGATATTGAAGAAAATATAATGCGGCGAAGGTGGGAAGTGTTGTGCTACACTACTGTCACCATGGTGGTTCCTGTGGTAAAAGAGTTTTATGCAAATTTACATGGAATCAACCAAGGAGTTGTTTATGTGCAAGGGAGATGGATCACTTTCACTCCTGCATGGATCAACGAATTATATATGATAGAAAATGTTCATGTCTGCCACTATTCCAATTTCGTCCCAACGAGAAACCAGATGAATGAGATTTACCAGTATTTAACGGATGAAACTGACGATTGGGAAACAAGAGAAAATGAGCATGTTAGTTTTTCTGCAACACTCATGAATCCCGTTTCTAAACATTGGCACTTTTTCATTTCTGTGAAACTGTTACCAACAATGAAGATCGGTAAAGTTTCTAAGGAAAGTGCCATTTTGAATTATTGCATCCAAAGGGAACTGTCGATTGACATTGGATCTATAATTGTGAAGTTGGTTTTGGGCCTGATCATTCATAGATCAACTTAAGGGCTTAGACAACCCTCCACAATTTTCTCACTTTGCAGTCAGTTCCAAGTGTCCTATGAGAATTGGGAAAAAGTAGTGCTGCCTTGGAAGCCTTTGGATCCAACTGAAAGATTCCCATCATTTGAAAATGAAAATGACATGGCCATGATAGTCAATCAATCCTCTCAGAATTCACTGCCAGTTCAACCCTTAGTCCCTGATAAGTCTTTGGTGATCCTACGTCGAATCAAGAAATTGGAAAAGGAGGTACAAAATGTCATGATTACAATTAATAATATCTCTGATTTCTTCGATCATCTGGACCGGAGGATGAAAGAACATTTTGAGCACTCTGGACATTTAGAAGACAGTTTGATACTACTGATGAGGAGGATGAAATTGATGGAGGAGGACTCTACTGAAGAATTTCAATTCCGTCCCTTCTATATCCTCTTCGTTCATGTGCAATCAATAGGTGATCTCAGAGGAGAATTTAGTACTGAGTCTGAGGATTAGTAGATTTATATTATTACTTAACTGTCTATCTATGTATTTTGATTTGAACTTTATATTTGCTTCGTTGTAGATTTATGCTTATAGATCTATGTATAGTTGAGACTAAGCATAGGATGTTTTGTTTTGAGTGATTTGAGTGTTGTGGCTTGGATTGCGACGCTGAATTAATGTATTGAGATTGAGAAAATACCAAACTTAGGTGTGTTATGTAACATATATTGTACCCCTTAGAATTTATACATAAATATGATGTTTTGTGTCGTGAAAGTTTATATGTGCTAAGTACATCATTTAGTTACTTAAAATTATGTATATACTAATTAAATGGATGTCGTTTAGGCTTGGAATTGATCGAAATCACAAAAATACGGAATTTGGGCAAAATCAATAGAGCCCGCCGACAACGCCCTCGACGCCGCCGACGACAAGATTTTCCCGAGACTTAGGATTTATAATCCAATTAATCGAGCCGACAGCGCCATCGACCCCGCCGACGGCAAGCTCATGAAAAACACCTTTAACCACAATTTTGACCAGTCAACCACCACTATTCATCATCCCCTTTCCTCCTAAAAATGCCATTTTCGACTTAGGGCTTGAAAGATCTTTGATTGGGCGGCAATTTAAAGGCTTTTTGACACCAGATTTGATCATTTTTAGGTAAGAGCTTCACTCTAAGCTAAAAATATTTGCTTTCCACCATGAATTTCTTCCACATTGAGGAGATCCTAAAAATTTGCAAATTTGAAGAAAATTTGGTAAGAAATTCATGGATTTTATTGTTGAACTCTTAGAATTACTATTGGAAGCCATGATTTACATATTTGAAGTAATTTTTGGAATTTTTCTATAATTTAATTAGATTAAAATGGCTCCACGACAAAAGAGAAGAGTTGAGTTCCACGAGTCTCGCTTTGTCAATGCGATGGCTCAAACAAGATTTACTTCCATATTTAAAGGAAAGAAGTCCATACAAGATCGAGTTTTGGAAAGTTCGAGAGGAGAAATTGAACGAGTTATTGTCGAGCGGAGGTGGGAAAACTTTTGTTACACCACCAATAAAGCTGATGAAAATTTTATAAAGGAGTTCTACGCCAATGTGATTTATTCTGATGATGGAATCATTCAAGTGTGTAGATTCCCTATTGAGTTTACTGCCGCCCGCATCAACCCTTTCTATGAAATCTCATACTCTTATAGCTGCCACTACAAATCCTATAGTACAATGGAAGACCCCCTCAATGATGTAATCAACTTTCTCACTGATGGGAAAGGAACATGGAAGATAAAACAGTGATAACAGGTAAATTTTTTTGCTTCTATGTTGAATGCCACCTCTAAGGTGTGGCACTATTTCATTTCTTCTACCTTGTTACCGACCTATCACCATAGTGAGGTAACTAGAGATAGAGCTATTCTGAATTTTTGTATTCAAAATAGTGGAACTATAAATGTTGGGAGAATAATTCTTAAGAATATATTGACTACAGCGAGGAGTGAGACTAGTGGAGGTCTAGGACACGCTGGACTTATTTTTGCAATTTGCAAAATTTTTGGAGTAGAACTTGGAGATGAAGAATGGGTTTATCCTATGAAACCCATTAGTAAGGCTAATCTAAAAACTTATGAATCCCATGAGAAATGGAGAACTGGAGTAGAAGTGAAGAACCTTCTACTAGTAGAGATGTCCCCTCTACAAGTTATGACCTTCCACCTTCTAGTTCCCCTACCCCCTCTGATTTGATGAGTGAGTTGACCTTGCAGCGGAAGAGTATAGAATTGATAAGTGAAAGGATTGGAGGTTTAGAACGTCGACATGATTATGATAGTGAGTACCTGCAGAGGCATTCAAATTTTGAGGTAGCTTATTATGAAGCTCAGGCCCGACACTACAGAGGTGAGTCTGATGTTGCATTCCCTGAGTTCCCCCGATATACTCAGTATCAACCCAATCTACATGCTGATCAAGGAGATGAAGATATAGCTTGGGATTTTGATATAGAATGAAATTGATGTACTTATGTTTATATTTTTGTTTTATGTAATCTTTTTGTAATAGAAATGAATGTTTATGTATTTGGACATTCATTTTTATTATTCTGTGTACTTGGATAATTTTAATTTTCTTTATAAAGTTAGTGTGGTAGTTAATTTTGCATGCATAGATATTGAGTAGTATTGTGGATTGTAATGTAATGTGATTTTTATTTCGCATTTTAGTTTTAATTATTTTGTTTAGTATTGTGTTTGTGTTAGGAAATGTTGTGCTTATTTAATGTTTCAGTTTTATACTTATTTCAAAATTTCATTACCTAGAAATTCCTCTAATGATTTATATGTGTAGAAAGCTCCTAATATTACAGACCAGGTGAAGTAAAAATTTGAGAAGGCCTGCAGAAATTTCAGAATGATGGAAATGCCTACAATACTGAGATATGATTTATAGTTTTTCTTTCCACCTGCATTATTTCAAATTTAAAAATTTAAGTTTGTGGGAGGAAAGAAAAAGATTAACTATTAGATGTCCTCTATTTCAATATTTTCAAAAACTATTTATATGATTTCATATAGTGAATTTAATTCAAGTAACTATATTTTTGTTACTATTTAAATATTATAGTAGATTTAAAAAAATATTTTTGTAATGAAAATTAATTTTTGTAACTTAAGATATTTAGTATAAGAGAATAAGATTATAGTTAACTATTTAAAATAAAGGAAACTATATTTTGAAGTATTAAGAATCTGGAAATTCATTTGAGAAGAAAAGATTAGGGCTCAATGATGTAAAAACTATGAAATATTTATAAGGTAAAAAGGTGCTTTGAGTTTCAAATTTAGGGAAAGAAAATCGAAGTTCAAAATTATTAAAGGCTATCCAGATATAGTAATCCTCACTTGAAAAAAGAAAAAAAGAAAGGATTGAAAATAATCCTTGAAAAGAAAAGAAAAATATATATAGGATTGAAAGCAATCCAAATGAAAAGAAGAAAAAAATGAAAAGAAAGAAAAAGTATGGAAGTGAGGAGAAGCTTGAGGATATGCCTAATAAAAAATTGGCTTCACTGGACCTACCTAAAGGGAAAACTTAAATACATTTCTGAACTGTTGAGATTTTGACCAAAAAAAAATATGTTGAGATTTTCACACCTATTTTATATTGTTTTTGATGAAATTACACTTTAAAGAAATGTATTTTTGATGTTTTGTTACAGGAATGATGAATTAGGGTCATTTGAGCAAAAAGATACAAAAAGGAGCGAATTTGGAGCGAAGAGGACCAAAATGTAAAGATTCGAACTAGGCCGCCGACGGCTCCCTTGACGCCGCCAACGGTGAGATTTTCCCGAGACTATAGGACAAAAATTATCTAGAAGCCCGCCGACGGCTCTTTCGAGGCCGACGACGACGAGATCGACAGTTATGCCTACTCAAACTTTGGATAAGGCCAAATTTTGAAGGGATGCTTAGGCAACTTTTGGGAAAGCTCATCTACAACTTTAAAAGAACATTTTGGCCAAAACTGGAGAAGAGAGGAGGTAGTCTAGGAAGTATAAAGTGTGTTAGAGGTCTTGGAGGTTACCATTAGAGTGTAACAATTGTGAGGAGTTCTTTGAGAGATTGTAAGAGTAGAGGAAAAGTGAGAGATTTCTTCCTCCTTGATACTTCGAAGAGGAATTTTGTGTGTTGTAAAGAAAGAAAGAGATTCAGGGGAACTTCAACGAGTGTTCTTGGGGAGAAATTAGAGATAAGTTATTTACTTGTTGTATTTTGTATCTTTGATTTTATATATGAATTCCGAGTTTTGTTGTATTTTCCCCATGAGTTCTCAGTAGTTTTCTCTGTCTTTCTCCTTGTCTCGAGATTTGTGAAATGGTGATTTGAAGTGGTGAAGCCATGAAAATGTTTAAGAACTTGTGATGATCTTTTCACTTCGATCTTAATTTACTTTCAATCTGGCCAATTGATTTGTTAAAATATGTTGAGTTTTACAACTAAAGTGAAGATTACATCCAAGATTCAGGGAGGTCAAAGCCCTTGGAAGTTGGGTGCAAATAAATAGGGAAATATTATTATCGAGAGAAGAATTGGAGATTTTAGAGTGACAGACTAAAATCCTCAATTTGGTCCTATCGTTTGGGTGCTGATGTGTAGATTTTAGCCCTTAGGTGAGGGGAACGTGGAAGCTCTCAAGTGAGAGCCGGTATCCTCCCAGCCTAGCCGCAGAATCTGTAAACAAGCATAGGATTATTCAAGGTTCTTTATACCTGGACCAAAAGGTAAAGAATATATATGCTCCTATTTGGCATAATATAAATTGAACTAATTCATTTTATCCATACACTATAATTTCTTGACAAGGAGAAGGATGCTTTCTTATATATTGAATATCACAATTACACCCTACTTTCTATCATTAGTTACTTATTAGTTATAAAATTATCTATTTATTTCAATTGCCTATTAGTGACAGATAAGCATATTGAACGTCGTTGTTGTGATTAAAGTCTTACTTTTCTAAAGTCTTAGTCTGTAATTCTAAACAATTCATCGTGGGATTGATATCTAGGACTCCATTAGAGCCCTATATTACTTGAACGATACGTATACTTGCATTGACAAATTTGACTTTAACATTATTGAATATTATAATTATACATCTTAACCAAATCAGACACATCTATAAAGTCGCAATAGAGTCTTTGGACACAGTTGTTGGAAATTGAATCTTCTAGTAGCGTCATCAAATTCTTGTTTTTATCGATTACAAAAAAAAGTCAGTCACCTACTTCAGAGATTAGAAATAAAGCGTCTCAGATATGCCAATTTTTCTTAAAAGGAGTGTAGTTGTTTCAATGTTTTGGAAGGAGGCATTTTCAATATAGCTTTAATCTTATCTGGTCGATCTCGATTCCCCAATGATGGAAACCAAATCCTAGAAACTTCCCGGAGGTAATGTCGAAGGCTCACTTTAAGGGATTCATCTTAAGATTATATTGTCATAATCATTCAAACACGATCCTCAAATCGTACAAATGGTGTATTTTTTATTTACTTTTGATGACCAAATCATCCACGTAGCATTTCGCTTGGTTGTGAATGAGGACCTCAAAAATCTTTATCGTAGCTCCTTGGTATGTTGCTCCGGCATTCTTTAACCCAAACAACATTACTTGTAGCAAAAAATCTCAATCGGTGTTCTGAATGTTGTAAGTGTTTTGATTTGGTTATATCCTGAAGATCCATCCATAAAGGAGAAAATCTCATGTGTCGAAGCAATTTCCACCATCATTTATGATATTGGAAATGGAAATTCATCTTTTGGACACGCCTTATTTAGATCCCTGAAATCGACACAAACAGAGATCTGTCCATTTTTCTTCTTAATTGGCACATTGTTGGCTAAACATATAGGGTGCTACTCTTCTCTTACAAAGTTAGCATATGTTAACTTCTTCATCTCGGCAATGACTTGCTACTCCATTTCGAGGCTCATTCTTCTAGGAGCTTGTTTCATTGGGGTTATATATTTGTCCACTTTGAGTTTATGAACTATGACTAAAACTAATAATCTTAGCATTTCATCATAACTCCATGCTAAGCAATCTTTGAACTCTGATAGTAACTTAATCAATTCTGTAGATTCTTCATCATTGAGTAGAGAACTTATAAATGTTGGTCAATTCATCAATAGTTGATCTAATTTCTTCTTCAAATTCTGACAGGGCATCTTCTACCAGCTGATCAGGAGAATCATCCTCCCCACCGAGGCAGTCCTCTTCCGATTCACTAGTAACAACCATGCAAAATCTTGAATCATTGACTGGTCCCACTGTACCAAATCTGAGACCTTCGTTCGAATTGGGAGTTCAACTTTTAATATTCCATAATTTTTCAAACTGTATTAATTTATCTTTTGGCATTTGTTTTATCAAATATACCTGTTGGATTAACTTTTGTACACAAGGAGAAAAGTAACCAAAAGGTAATTCCATTAATTCATTAGAATCTCTTCTAAATTTACATGATTTTCAAGATTAGTAGAAGTAGAAGCACGGTAAAATTTGATCGGCTTCAAACCAGCGCTACGGACTTCCTTGACCTCTAAACTCTCAACCTTTTGAGGGAGAATTGGAGTAAGGATCATTGAATTCACATAGTGGTTGATCCGATCATACATTGTCTAATATTCACTTTTCTCCACATCTTCCAAGGATATCTCGTATTGCGGTTTCTCCTCTTTTATCATCTTCATTTCTCACTCAGAGCTTTCTTCATCATCAGTATTGATGGTCAGCCTAGTCCGTTCAACAATCATATTGGTTCTTCCTCGTCCACGTCCCCGGCCTCAACCTCAAGTGTGTGGGCTAAGAGAGCTTCTACCATCTCATTGTGAAGAGATGATAGTAGATTTTTGAAGTGGATTTGAATGGCTTCCTCTTTTTGATTCATCTAAATCTTATACTTTATTTGCTACAATTTCACGAGAGAAGACAGTTTTCTTTAGTGATACGTAGTAGACGGCATCTTCATGAATGCCAACTTCATGAACTGAAAATGGTTACAAATCTCCCTTATCATTGCTCTTCTCCATCCTTGTAATACTTAATGCATTGGTGTAGAGACGATGGAACCATGTTGTCTTCATAAATCCACGGTCGACCCAGTAGAGCATTAAAAGAGGTCTCAGTGTCGATGATATGGAACTTTGCGGTTGTTATTAGTTCTCCAACTTTCATAAGAAATGTAATGGATCCAATGGCTCTTTCTCCCTTCAGGTTGAATCCTCTTAGCATCATTTTATCAGTCGTAAGATCCTGAGCCTCAATGTCCAAATAGGCCAGTGTCCATAGACTCATCAAGTTAAGTGATGCTCCAGGATCTACTAAAACTCTGGACAATGCGAATCTGTAGATGTTAACGGAGATATAGAGCGGTCAGTTATGGTCAGCAGTACCAAGTAGCAAGTCTTCATCTGTAAAGCTTACCCCAAGCTATTCTTTTAACGAGTAAACTTCATCCAAGGATGTGTTGGCCAACTGGGTTAAGCAAATCTCTGGATCAAGCAAAGCTGTAACCAGAGATTCTCCCATTTCCTTTGATAGGATCAGAGCATCATAGATGCTTAGTTTGGCCGGCAACTTCCGAAGATGAGCTAGCACGTTATAATCCACTTTTTATAATCCTCCACCCTTTACTTGATAATGTGTTTCCCTCACTGTTGGAGGTGGAGGTAATTCTTCTTGAGCTACTATCTATTTTCCTTTATCTGTCGGAGCTATTCTCAGGGGTAATACCTTTCTGCTCCTTAAGTTTACTTCTATAATTTCTTCTTCTTTAGATGTTGTAGGCAAAAATTTTGGTGTTTCTTCTTTAGAAATATCCAAATTGATAGCAAGTGGTGCACCGTGGTGCTTGAGGATTGGTTCCTCACTCCTGGCGCTATGGTAATCGATATCGTCGATGTTTTCTTTAATCTTGCTAACGGGCTCATCAGACTCAAGAATGATTTGAGGATCAATTTGGGCATCAAGATCAAAGTTAGATTGAGCAAAATCAGTTATGTTATCACTAGAAACAATTAAAACGTAGCCGAAATCATAACCTTTATATTCACAATACCCCGGTGGTGCAAAAAGATAATCATACATGGTTAAGGGTTTGAGAAGTTTCTTCCCCGAATTTGAGACAACTAATCTAATAGAGGCAACCCCTATCCTACCCCCCCCCCATGCTATCAGTATTCATTACGTTGTTCTTTTCGTTATCTTCTATTTGTGGTGACTTTTCTGGCAAAATCTCCAACTTGGGCTCGGCAGGTTGAATACTATGAACGGATACTTGTGCTAAAGCGGTTTGAATCTAATTTAGTATTTTCTAGGACGACTTGTTCCAAACTGTACTCAATCCATCTTCCTCTGAATACGGGTCTATCAGAGTGATCGGCTCGGCCGAAATCATAATCACAAAACATTTTTCAGGTTCTTTTAAATATTCTTTCAGGATTCTTATGTTCCTTTCTTTAAGGTTCTTTTTGAGCCAATCCATGAAAACAAAACAATTCTCTATAGTGTGTCAAAGCATCCTATGATACGGGCAATAATTAGGTTTATCCCTTTTGTCGACCTCTCGGATCTAGTAATCTGAACTCGGGTTTTTCATTATACTTTTGAACATCTTAGGTACCACTTCAAATTTTAAGGAATACACCATTTTCTTCCATTCTGACATGGAAAGACCTCTTCTAGTCTCTACTCAGTATGATCCTCCCTAATGTGGTTGCTGGATAGACTTACCATATTGTTGTGTTTGTTGTTGAGCATGCTATGATGACAATTGGGAATCCTGACGAGAATTCTCTACATGTATATTCATTGGCTGTTTTCCCTTATCGACCGTTGCTATTGTCCTAGACTTCTTATTGATTATTCGGGCTGCTTTGATCTTTTCTGATTTCTCTTGGGAATCCATATGTTTAACTTCCTCTTATAGATTGTTGGCTTGGCTGAGTAGCTTTTCAAAGGATTTGATGGTGAGTCCCTTGAGCATGAAAGCTACTGGCTCATGGATGCTCCAGAGTAAGATCTCAAGTGCATCATGTTCCTATAGTTGTGGTTTACATTTCATGTTAAGGTTTCTCCACCTCAAGATGTAATCTACTAGGGTCCCGTTGGGCTTCTGCTTCTCCATTATGAAATATCCAATAGACACATGATGCTGCACTCTAGTGAATCTGTTCATGAACAACTATTCTAATTTGACAAATGCCTTGACTAATCTGTTGGGTAGTTCGGCATACCAATCAAAACCTATTCCTGACAGGCTGCTAACAAACTGTCGGAAGAGTAAAGCTTCGTTTCCTCCTGTGTTGCCACAGCTAGCTCAGAAATGTGTTATATGCTGCTTGGGATTTTTGGTCCTGTCAAATATCTTAAAGTTTGGTGACACAAAACCCTTAGGGTAGGGTACGGTATTGAACTTCTCGAGGAAGGGTCTACCCTTTAAAATCAATGCACTACCCTTAGATTGAGCTAAGGCCTCCTGAACATGTTTGACCATTTGTTTGAATTCTTTTTATGATATAACACTTGATGGAGAATCCTTCTTCTATTGATCATCTCTGTTTACTGAGGTGACTTCCCTCCTTTCATCGGTGATATGTATAATCTCTGGCTAATTAAATTTTCGAGAAGCTAACTGTTGGGGTTGAGATTTTCCTTTAGTTGTATCCATAGCAGCAATGGCAGTGGCCATCTCTTCCATTCTTTTCTCCATTTGGCTGGTTTGCTCATCCCTTAGGAAGACAGCCCTACATAATTCATCTATGTCATTCTTTTTTACGAGAGGTTGAGCGTCGCACATACATGCAACGACTCTAGTTTCGATGACACGAATATCCATGAAGTCTTCCTCGAAGTAATCATTAAAGTTTAAATCTTCATCACCCTCATCATCAACAGAAACTCCATGTTCTTGGACCAACTTAAAAATCTCAATCCTGAGCTTCTCAACCTTTTTTTGATTACTGATTCTTGTATCGCTTCAAGATCTGGAGAATTTTGCTGAACATCCTCTACTGGCTCATCCATCTTGCTAGCAATAGCTGTGACAATGTCAGATATTTCAGACCCGTGCTTCATTCCATGATCCTACCCTACGGGCTCACTAAACTATATTGGTACGACAACCATAGGTACCCACACCTTTTTCTTTGGGGAAGATGTCTTGAGACAAGGTGTCTCAACATCGGTACTTCAAAGAAAGGTATGCTCCCCATGGTGCAGACCAGATAGAGTAATAAGTAACTTCCTTATCTTTTCCTTTGAAACTTCATGATGGGTGATTGGCCGAATTCTTGGACCCAAATGTGACTTAATTGGTCGACAGCCTGAGGGTCTCGAAGCAACAACAATAGTATAATTGATGGTAGTACTGTTAGTATCAACTCGACTTCCTAAATAGAAACTGACTGGAATGCGAACAGATAAAGTTTCTGTTGATTTTTTAGACCATCTGGCAGATCTGACATCCGTTAGAATCTCTTTCTTCATGTGTGGGGATACTACACATCCCACTTGTTTAAGTAATTCATTGATGGAACAACCTTCGTTGGCAGCTAGTCACTAGAACAATGTGCTAACTCAGGTGATAAGAGTGGACTTCTTTCTCTCCCCACCATGTTTATGAGGTGACGTTAAGGTAACGACAATCTTATGGATACTCTCGTACCTATCAGTGTCCATTAAGGGATGGAAACTACTCCCTCACAAAAGTAGATAGGTCTCCAATAGCCTTGATTCCTCCTGATGAGGAATTTCATCAACAACCATTTCTTTGGAGATCTGGGCTTTAGTAGCCTTCCAAATCTGTTGGTTGTGGTTCCTTCTTTGAGTTCAGGTTAACGGTGCAATCTTTAAACTTGATCAATTTTCAAATACTGACTGTGGAACAGCCAATTCTTCACTCGGGCCTTCGACGATCATAACCTCTTTTCCCTTACCAGAAATTGGAGCAACAGGCTTAGCAGATGTTGTGATGGCAGTAGTCGTTACCTTCTTTTAAGAACGAAAATTAAGTGGATAGTTTAGGTTTAACTGATCAGACGTTTTCAAAGCTTTCGGAGAAGTAACTTTCATTATGAAGAAGGGAGCTTTCCCGAGGATGACCTCGAGATCTTCAAACCCAGCTCCAAACTTGATGGTGGGGGCAATGTTGCGAGCATCACGGCTCGTCAGGAGGTTACACGAGAAAGTGAGTGTTGGGAATCCCATTGCATCAGCTTCAAAAAGAAAGCCTTGGGGTCAATTATTTGGTCAGTACCTTGTAATTCTAGTGCAAACACTAAAAATTAATAAAGGTTGATTTGTAGATTGGGCAAGTCCTTATTTAATTTTTGAATATTTTAAAATTTAGTCAAAATAGTTTGAAAGTAGAAATATTTAATTAATATAAGAAAATTTAATGAACAAACAGTATGGCACAATTTGATTTAATTTGCAACATAGCAAATCAAACTTAAAAGGGAAAAAAAAGTTTAGGACCCAGTGTGGGACCGACTACAACGCACATTGCTCGGGCGGGACTAGTCCACTGACACACCTATTGGGGTTTTGATATACAAAAATATATGTATTTTTAGACTCTTATTTTATACTCATTTTTGGTGATATTGCACTTTAATGGAAGGTATTTTTCATGTTTTCTTGCAGGTTGTTGAATTTTAGCACTTAAAGCAAAAAAGGAAGCAAAAAAGGATGAAATTTGAAGTCAAAATGAAGAAGTTGAACATTTATTCAGTGCCAATGGCGCCAGACTAGGCACCGATAGTGTCGTTTGACAGAGGGGAGTGAATTAAATTACGGACCACTGGCACTAACAGCGCCAGTGTCGGTTCATACTCTATTTCTAAAAGATTAGACGAATTTGGACACTTTTTGAAGAGCTTCTGGATGCACCTATTGGAGAACCGACTTTAGGCTATCTTTCGAGCCAAAATTGATTAAAAAAGGGGCTCCTTTTTCACCATTCCTTGCCTCAATTCAATCTCTTACACACCATACACTTTTTCATCTTCATTCGACCATCATTTAGGAATCTATTAGTATGGTGAAAATTTTAAGCATAGTTCATAAACTTTTGCACCTATTGGTGTTTTTTTGTGAAAATGTTTGTTTGTGAATTATTGTTAAATAAAAAATAGTGTTGAAAAAGACTAAATAAACTTTGGATTAGATTGAAAGAAACTTGAAATTTTATAAAAAATTTTGAAAAATGGAATTTTAGGCCTTCAACGCTGACGGCGCTAGCATGGACGCTGACAGTGCCCTCAACCTGAGAACAACCTAAACCCTTTAAAATTTGCGATTTGCACTGTAAAACTCCATTTTTACCCTTCGAGCACCTTCAACCTCAAGTGTTTGCACCTAGGGCTTGATTTTGCTCAAATTTGAGGCAATTTTAAGCCAAAGGAAGTTCAGATTTCATCTTCTCTAGGTAAGAGCTACCGTTTGAACTAAAAATTATTTATTTTCAATAAGGATTTTTCTCACATTGCCGAGATCCAAAAGTTTTAGAATTTTTTGAGAGATTTTGAGAAAATCCTTTGGTGAAGAACTCTTACTTAGTAGATTTAATTTTTAAGCATTTTACATTACAATTTTTGGAAGTTTGGGAATTTATTCATATTTTTATCAAATTTTCTTAGATTTCTCATGGCACCAATAATGAGCAAAGGAAAAAAGAAAAGTAGATTATGATGAACAAAAATTTTTCAGCTTCACGGCAAGTGCTTGATTCTATAGTCTACTTAAAAATAAAAAAGTGATTATGGATCGTGGATTTTAAAATCTGGGAGGAGAGGTGAGCGATTAATCAATGCCCGATAATGGGAAATTTTTTGTTATTTTACTACCAATGCGATTAATGGTGTACTGATAGAATTCTGTGCCAACTTATCGAGGCTTCTGACGACTTTGTTTTAGTTTGTGGGAAAATAGTGGAGTTTACTCCAAGAAAAATTAGTGAGATTTATCAGTTAGAAGATGTGTACAATTGCTAGTATAAATTGTTTTCTGCTACGAATGAGGCCTTGGATGAGGTTATTTCTTTTCTTACTGATGGAAGAGGAACCTGGAAAGTGAAGCATGGTGTTAAGGTAAACTTTCCTCTTTCTTTGTTAAATGTAGTATTTAAGGCCTGACCTTACTTTATTTCTGGAAGAATGATACCGAGAAATCATCATAGTGAGGTCACCAAGAATAGCGCCATCCTGAACTTCTATATTCAGTAGATGCAAGGGTAAATGTAGGTTCTATTATTTTTAGAAACACTCGATCTATTGCTTGGGGGAGACCACTGGTGTTTTGGCACACACTGCACTTATCTTCACACTTTGTGAACATGCAGGAGTTGACTTTAGAATGACTAAGGAGAGGATCGAGCCTCTAAAACCTATTGGGCCTGCTAACATAAAAACATATGAATCTCATGTTGAATGGAGATCTGGAAGTAAGACCAGGAATATTCCTTCTACTTCGAGGACCCCTACTTCTAGTGACCCTACTCTTCAAGAACGGTTGGAGCATATGATGATCCAACACAAAGATATCTTAAGAATGGATCATAAAATGGAAAACATGGAGGCTAAAAATTCTCACACTGGTGATTTGATAAGGCAAAAGTTTGAATATGACGTTGCTTATGATGATGCAATGGTGAGATACATGAAGTGTGATCATTTAGTTCAGTTTTCCTACTCACCCTGCTTTTACTCTGTATCAGCGGTAAAATTTGGATATAGAAGAAGAAGATGATGATGATTGGTGATCTTTCTTTCTTTTTATGCTTATTTGTACTTTGGTATGTTGTTATTTATTTTTTTATATTGTTGAGAATGTTTGTTGTTAGATTGTGAGACTCTGTTTTATTTTAGATATTAAGTTGTTAACTATATAATTGTAAAACTATTTGTTATTTGAAATTCAGTTTAGTTCTGTTGTTAGCTGTTATTATTTTGTTAAATGTATTGTAATTAACTCTTTCTTAGCAGATTTTATATGTATTATGTGTTATTTAATGTTTTAAGTCTTGTAGTTTTTCATATTAACACCTGCAATATTTCATAATTAAGTTTCAAAATCAGAACCTTCAACAGGTAAGTCTTTTCTATATGTATTTAATGATTTCTTTCACCCTTTATTTTTTCAGTTCTTCATGCTAAATCTTGTAAAAATTTAAGTTTGGGTGGGAAAGAAAAATTCCTTTTTAAAGAAAGCAACCTAATTTTTTTTGTCCTCACTTAGCTAAATTTTCAAAATTTTTAAATTTAATATGACCTTTAATATTAGGGGATAACTTTAGATAACTATATATTTGTTTCTAAATATATAGTAAACTTAAGTAAAAATTTTCAGTAATAAAGGTTAATTTAAAAGAGTAAGATATTTGGTATAAGAGAATTTTCCTATTTTAAGTAAAGAAATTTGTATTTTTGAAGTATTAAAAATCTTAAAGATTCATGTAAGAAAAAAAGAATTAAACTTTATGAAATCTTTAAGCTAATATAAATTTGTTTAAGTGAAGAAATGTGAAAAGTTTTTGACTTTAAGAAAAGGATAATGAAATTCGAAACCATTCAAGGCTATCCCGATATAGTTATCCTTACATAAAAAAAGTGGAAAAAGAAATAGAAAAGAAAAAGATAACGTAGGGAGAAGCTTGAGGAGATGATTAATTAAAAATTGGCTTCACTTGAATCAACTTAAAGAAGAAGGCTTGACTACATTTTCTAAACTTATATTTGAGTATTAATTTATTTAATAGTAAAGTTTCATGAAGTTTTTTTTCATGTGAATACTCTAAGTGTCTTTAATATGACAATTTGCATTTTTTCTTGAAAAGAATAGAGAATCAAAAATCATAGACTTGATTGCTAGATATTATTATACCTTTAATATTAACTGGAGTTGTTTTGAATTTTTCTTATGTTATACTATTATGTTTAGTGGACTAAAATATGGAAATCTAGAAGTTAAATTCTTTATCATAAGTTATATTTTTAGTAGTAAAGGAGTTACTTGAGGACAAGTAACATGTAAGTTTGAGGGATTATGATACACCAAATATATATGCATTTTTAAACCCATATTTTTACTCATTTTTTTGTGATATTGTACTTTAATGGAAGGTATTTTTCATGTTTTCTTGCAGGTTTTTGAATTTTAGGACTTGGAGCAAAAATGAAGCAAAAATGATGAAATTTGGAGTCAAAATGAAGAAGTTGAAAATTTGTTCATCACCGACGGCACCAGACTGGGCACCGACGGCGCTGTTTGATAGAGAGTAGTGAATAAAATTGCGGACCACTGGCGTCGATGGCATCAGAATGGGAGCTGATGACGTCAGTGTCGGTTCGGACCTTATTTCTAGAAGATTCAATGAATTTGGATGATTTTTTTATGAGTTTTTGGATGCACCTATTGGAGAACCCACTCTAGGCTATATTTGGGGCCAAAACTGATCAAAAAATGGACTCCTTCGCCATTTCTCACCTCAATTCAATCTCTTACCATACACTTTTCCATCTTCATTCCACCATCATTTTGGAGTCTATTAGTGATTTTTATTTAAGAATTTAGAGCTTTTGTGTTGAGATTCAGTCTGAATTCTTCTTCAAGAGTGTTGGAGAAGAAAAGAAGTGAGAGATTTCTTCTTCCTACATTTCCTAGAAAGGCTACAAGGGATTTGCTTTGAGAAAGAGTTTCAAATAAGTGTTGTTTGTTTATTAGTGTTCTATAAACTTTTTTTTATATATGAAATTTGTGTTTTGTTATATCTTATTCATGAAGTTTGAGTAGTTTCGTTTATCTTTCTCCTTACTCTGAGATATGGTGCAATGAATAAATAATATGGATGTGCCAATATTAAAATATAAAATAAATTGTGATGATTTTTCAACTCTGAATTTAATTTACTTTTTGATCTGGCCAATTGAATTTTCAAAATTTGTTATGAAACATATAATCCAGGAAATGGAGTATGAGTTCTACAACAGCTTGAGGACCACATTTGATTCCATGAAGAAGAAATTTGTTCATGGAATTAAGTGCAAATAAATAGGTAAATATACATTTTTGGTTGTAAAATTCGTGATTTAAGGTGACAGACTAAAATCCCAAATTCCGTCTTAGTGTTTAAAGAATTAAAGCGAGAGTTAACCTTCAGGTGAAGGGAAGTGGGAGCTCTGGAGTGTGAGTCAGTATCCTCCTAGCCTAGCTACGGATTTAGGAACTAAACCTGGGATTAGCCAATGATTTTCTATAACATTGTATCAGGGTTGAGAATTAAAATAGTTCTTATTTGGCATTTATAAATCTCATTGTAGTGGGAAATATTTTTTTTCACATAAGAAATCTTCACCACATAAACATAGTTACATAGTTACATAGTTTAATAGTTTAATAGTTTAGTAGTTATTATTTAAAATTTGCACTTCAGTTTTGTTAGTTGTTAAATAATTTAGTTCTGATAAGATCTCAACATTCAAAATTAGTGACAGTAATTTCGTTTTACTTTCTGTGAATTTCTTAGTTAATTTATCATCTCAAGTTTAAAACTTCCTCGTGGGATCGATATTTAGGGCTTAAATAAAAAGTCTTTTATTTTATAACGATATGTATAATTGCGCAGAATCCCAACATAAATTGCTTAAATTTCTTATTCATAAACTATTGCATCAAGCTTTTTGGCACTATTACATAGCGAAGTCAACTTTACATATTTTGCACAACTATATTATTGGGGATCAGGGTTCAACCCCACATAAAAATTAAAAGTCCTAATGAACTTCTGAACCTCTCTATTCAAAGATTATTGAGCAAATGGTCCTGAAGTCTGAAAGAGTTGATCGTACTTACACAAGAAAGAAAAAGGTAAAGCATGTCAATGGAATAAATGTATTTTGGTTCATAAGAGTCATGGATACATTACCAATGTGTAAAGATAATATTCTCTATTTAATATGGAGAGAGAAACTTACTCCCCAGTGCAGTTGCCAAAAGTTGTCGGCACTAAAAATTTGAGCAGTTGCTCATTGGAAGCTGTCGGTCGCCAGAATCAGAATTTTGTCGCCCCCTTCGGAAAGGCATTTATGTATACATCCATATATATACATACAAAAAT
>NEWO01000229.1:848361-900870 GCA_003013225.1 Phalaenopsis aphrodite
ATAAATATGAAATCAAACTAACCTCATATCTTTCATAGTTTA
Source organism: Phalaenopsis aphrodite (assembly GCA_003013225.1). Taxonomy (NCBI): domain Eukaryota; kingdom Viridiplantae; phylum Streptophyta; class Magnoliopsida; order Asparagales; family Orchidaceae; genus Phalaenopsis; species Phalaenopsis aphrodite. The sequence goes on from NEWO01000229.1 coordinate 848,404, forward strand.
AATGAAAGAGCACTACATCTTAAGTCATGTATCTATTTCGAAATATAAACACAAGATTTGAGGGTGAGGCTCGATCAAATACACTAAGAAATATATGACATATGTTTGGTCTGCGAAAATCATTTTATTTATAAGCCGACAAGTTCCCCTATTTAATATGAAAAATTAAATAGGGTTTATTTTATGTTGGGTTCAGGAAAGCTTTCTATGAGAGCAAGCCCTTACACTTAATTACATCTTAGATAATTGAAGTCACCTATGAAAAATCTCAATAAATATCAAGTGATATTATCTTCAAGAAGGTCAAAGGAATAGGAAATTTTTTATGAGATCGGATAAAAAGGTGTGAAATGGAAATGGCTTAAATTTGGAACATTTTATGGAATCAAAGAAAGAGAGAATAGGGGATGTCATAGATCCTAAGGAGAACCTCGGTGACTTCCCAAGCTACCTTATGGTTTGGCTTCAATTTTGGAGATAATTTACTTAAATGTTTCATCTTGCAAAATTTATTAGTTAGGGCTTACATTCTTATGAAACGATCACACGATTAGCCTGAAAGATATGAGGACCTCCAAATCCTAAGACGAGTTAGGGCTTAGATTATACAGCATAGTTGTACAAAGTCCTAAAAAGAAGTTGAGGATTTATGTTGCACTAGGCGTACAACCTCAAAGTCATATGGCTCGGTTATTTAATTTTGAAGAAAAAATTGTTTAGTTGAAATAGACATGTTATATTGTTGAAGACGGTAGTGTTGCCCGCGATGCTAGCTCTGAACACCTTGTCGTGGCGAGTTTAAGTATTCTAATGTGTGAAAATCTAATTTCAAATCAAATGTTTCCTAAATGTCATGGTTATTTAAATATTTTTGTATATATTAAAGTTGATTAGAGCGACACCGGTTAGAATCCTACATTTCCTTCGTTCTGGTACCACTATTTTCTTTCAGATTCACTTAGTTTAAATGAATTTACTAAACTCAATTCAATGAGTCCATACTTTCATTTAGACTGTGGGAAATCTTGTTAGCAATCGTAGTTTACCTCCTCCGAGGGATTCCCGATCATCCAATAGAGACATCTTAATTTAGTTGCAATCTGTTTTTGTATTGTGATATTTTTTTATTAAATTTTGAGTTGTTTTATATTTTGAATGTTGTGGCAGTGAATTTTATCTTGTTTGATTTTTAATTTTTTTTAGTTTTGTGGTTATTCTAGCAGTTTTGGTTTTCATACAGGGTGACATCACTGTTTACATGCAAGTTTGAAGCAAGAAGTACAGAAAGGTAAATGCAATAATTTAAAAGAGTACATGTCGATTATTCTCGTTCCTCCACCTAAAAGGTTAGTACTTGCAAGACATGTATATAATTTTGCAGGAAATTTAAATTGTAGGAGTAGATGAAGGTAGAGCTATCTAACACCAAAGTATGATTCTATTAAGCCTCCGAACTTCTTACTGGATGATTCTAGGACAAAATATGGCAAGTTCAAATTTTCCTTCAAAATATCCAAAAGATTTCAAAGTGCTCGGGGTATGACCCTAAACTATTTTTAAGATCTCTTAAATTATTTTGAGTTCATTTCTGAACTTATCATATTATTTTATTAATCATCCAAGTTTAGAATATGGTTGCCCCGTTGCTCAATGAAACTTAACAATTCAATTATACCAAGGATAGGATACTTAAGTCAATTTAACAATTTACTTATGAGTTATATGGATGAATTCCTCTAGGGCAAGCTGAAGTCATTAAAGATTTGGTGCCTATCACAAATGGGCTTGGAGTGCTTAAGAGGTGTTAGTTCCCAATCATATTATCTTCTAGATACAATCAATTAAGTTTAGACATTGAGCCTAGGTCACTATCAAGCCCTTAACAATCATTATGGGGGAAATTGTTGGTGGTTAAAATTTTGGTTTAAGTGACATATATTCTTATTGAAAGATCACATCATCATCAATTTTAGGCTTAAGATAAGTAAATCATCATCTTCCTAGCTTAAGCCCACCACTTAAGAATCATTTGAACTTAATTGACTTCCAAGTCATGATAATTAGAGAAATTATGATTTTGTTGATATTGCGAAAAAGGTGGTAAGTGGTTTTCTACCTTTAACTCATTGCATTTCAATCCTCCAATGCATTCATAAGGATCAAAATTACTCATCCTCAACGGTTAATCTTAAATTTTGATTGAGGCACCAAAGCCTAAAATTATTATCCTATCTTTTGAGCTCTTCATCTTATAATTCTTCAAGAAAAATTCAAATGGCCTTGAAAATCTTTGAGTATCCCATCCATGGATTAATTAAAATATCAGGGAGGAAAGCAAGATTTTTCAAATTTTGATTTAATTTAAAATAATTATTTTAAATAAAAAATAAGATTTTTCAATGTTAATTTATTTAATTAAACAAAATTAAGTTTTAATTTATGGGGAAATTATTGGAGGTTTTCCTAGGTCACAAGAATACTTAGACAAAATTTCATGATTTTTTTAATAATATTGTAATTATTATAATTATTTAAAGGTCGTTTTTAATGATTATTTAAATATAAAAATATGTTTTAATCTTCTAAAATCAATTTTAATTTTTTATTAAACCCTCATAAAACTTAAAGGAACAAATTTTATATTTTTTATGGTTTATTTTAAATTTATTATAATTGTTTCAATGGAAAATAAGAAAAATGCATTTTTAGGCCTTTAGAAATTATATTTAACGTAGAAAAATCAAGAAAAATATTTTAAGGTGTCCCAACTGATCAATGAACAATTAGACATATTTTCAACTATTTTTTTGTATTTTTAAAATTTTTGATTATTTTAATTATTTTTAACTCAAAATGCACTTTAAAAATAAAATATTTTTACAAAAATAAATTTTATTTTTATTAAATACCCCTGACCACAAGGAACTCATAAAACTATTTTTCATAATTTTCCCAAGCTTATTTAATTTATTATAATTTATTTGTGAAAAAATACTATTTTTAATTACAAAATCCACTTTAATGGCCAAATCAACTTAAATAAATTTGAAATTTTTATAGTGAGTTGAAATCACTTTTATAAACAATGTCGAATTGATTTTGTCAATTTTTTATTTATATTTAATTTAATTAATAACAAAAATATATGAAATTATTCAAATCATCAAAACATTTTTCCTAAGCTCCTCTGACCATAGAAGACCTAGAAAAGATGATCCCATAATTTTTTGAGGAATATTTTAATTTATATGATTAAATAACCCCAAAATAGTCATTTAGGCTTAAAAATTAAGGTTAGAAGCACAAAGGTGCTTTCTGACTTTGGAAAAATCAGAGGAGGTGCCCTCTGTCATAAGGAATCAACCCTAAAATTTCAAGCCATGGTGATTAGTATTTAATTATAATGAATTAAAATACCTCAAAAAGTATTTAATTAATTGAAAATCATACACTTGGCAAAAAAAAATTTATTTTTGCTCCACATCATTTTTCTCTGTTCAGTGAGCAAGTGGGTATTTTTCTTTTATTTTTATGATTTTTCTATGCAATGTTATGATTTTTCAAAGATTTGTTATTTATTTAAATCAAGAAAATCCTAATTTTCTGTTCATCTCAATCACGCACCGCGTCATCCTCGTCCTCTCTGAAATGCCATGTGTCACCTCTTTGTTCGACGCCACCATCTGACTCAGCAGCCACTTGTCGCGTTGTTCACGCATGAGGACTTTGTCTTGGTCGATCTTGTTCGTCCGTTCAATAAAAACTTGATCATATAGTCCTCTGTCATCATCCCCAATAGCTAGAGCTCGTGAGCCGTCTAACTTCTAGACCTAAGATCTCACTCAATATTCAACTAAATCACATAGTGTTTGTTTCTACACCTTCCTTTACTCAAGGAAAACACATTCATATGGTTATAATGCCATGAAATCGAACTTTTCTTCATAAAGGACCAAACCGAGCTCAAATTTAGGGTTAATGGTCTATAACTTTGTCTGAGAGGGGAGGCATCAATCAACTGCTTATGGAAGCCTCAGTGTAGTCCAACAAACCTTGTGGATGTGTTGGTTTCCTCTGGTGTAAGCTCCAAGTAGAAGTTTAATGAAATAGGGCACGACCTTGGTCTAGAAGTGGCTTGGATAGCTCAATAGAGGGAAATTTCAATGGGAATCTTCCTCTCTTGCTCTAGGAAAGCTCAAGAGCAGCTCAATTTGGAGTTTGGAGGAGTTTTGAGGATGGTCAAATATTTTTCTAATTTTGAGCTCAAAAATTGAGCTCAGGTGATTGGGGAAATGGCCAAGATATAGTTGTAATGAGCTTAGGGAGTCCTAGAGGAGCTCTGAGAGCAATTTGAAAGAGTTTCTCCAAGGAAATTGGATTGCCTTTTTTTTTCATGGAGAAGGGGTTTAAATAAAATGGTTTAGGGTGGTTGTTAGGGCTTCAAATTAGGTGAAATGTTGAGCTGAGGTGGAGGGCTTCAAAGTGCAAAGAGCCAATTAGAGCTAGGTAGATTGGATGGGTGCTTTGGCTTTTGATTTGAGTGGGGTGGATCTCAGTTTTAGGGTTTTCAAGCCACTAGGCCGGCCAGTAGGGCCACATGTGGTGGCCAGAGGAGTCAGGTGAGTCAGAGAGAGGGTTAAGTATTATTAACCCTTAATGGTTTGGCATGATGATGGAGATATTTTGGCTTAGGCCCAAGAAAGGTTAAAATCCACTAAATCAAGGGACCATTGGTCCATGGCTTATCTAGAGTGGGCTAGGTGAGTCTAGCCCGGTCATTAGGGTCTATTTGGTGGGTGTGGAGCCACTAATTTTGTCATTTGGGCATGGCTATGTCAATTTTGGTGCATTAGTTTAATTTGGGTCAAATTAGCTTGAATTTGGGTTTGTGTTAGGCTAGCCATGGCATTGAGCCCAATTGATTGATCAATTTGGTGTAGATGATTGTCATAAGGAGTTTAAAAAATATTTGGGGTGATTTTGAATTTATTTGGAGGTTCAATTTGAGGGATTTTGGGCTGTCGGGTTAGAGTTGGGCTTAGATTGGTCTAGAGTTGGGTTAAGTCCAAATTGATGGTTGAAAATGGTCTAGAGAAATATTATTAAGAGTTCTTAACATCAATTGGGTGTCAATTTTGGGGTTTGGGCATTCAATTTGGTGACATTTGGAGACAAGGCCAAATTAGAGCAAAATTTGGGGATTTTGAATTTGGGTTGAAATTGAGTAGAATTGAGGCTTGATCAAGGCCAATTGAGGGCTTAATTTGATTATTAGGAATGTTAGGAAGAGTTTGGGAAAGAAATTGAGGCAATTGAGTGGGCTATGAGATCAAAATTGAGCTCAACGCATAGGTAAATTAAGCTTGAATTTGGTTTGAAATGATCATAGGCATGATAAATTTGAGTTTAAAATTGAAATTGGGAAAGATTGCGGTCAAATTGATGGACATTTGAGATGAGTTTGAGAAAATTATGCCTTTAAGGGTAATTTGGAGGTTTTGTTAAAAATGGTCAAATTAATCAAATTGGATTCAATGGAAGGGTCCAAATTATTTTTGGGGACATTTCAAATGATTTTGGAAGTTTGGGAGAGTTTGGGCCACCAAGGGCATTTTTGTAATTTTTGCCAAATTTAGGGGTATTTTGGTCAGTTTAGAAATGTTGGCTGGTTTTGGGCAATTTAAGTATTTTGAAATGGTTTGAAATGATTTTTGAATAAATTTGGGATATTTTGGTAAAATGGGGTGATGTTGACCTCACTTTTGGTTGAGGTTTAGTTTTTTCCTCTTTAGTAGCCTAAGTTCTAGCCATATGACTTTCCTATTGACTATTCTTAGAAAACTAGACATGGAACTCTCACCATTAAAAATTCTACACTCTTCTCTACTCAACTTGGAGTTCCACATATTGGTCCTAACCTCTAGCAATTAGAAGGTGGGGTCACTATGGAGGAAACTCAAGATGAGTCACCCTTAGGACTGATGGACCTTAGGGTTGACTCTGGGTGTTGGTTTAGGGCTAAGGCACTTACTTGCAATCACTTGCACTCACAATCACTCACTACCCTGAACACAGAACTTCTAGGCTTTGGTCCCTTGATACTTTGGGAGACTTCTGTAGGTGGTTCCCTAAACCCATTAGCCCTGGGCTAGGGTTTACCTAAGACCACTACATAGAGGACCCAAAATGGGCTTTCCATTGGTCCATGGCATATTGATGGTGGTTGGCACTCCAACTCTACCAAGATACCCAACCTACCCTTTTGCCACTAATTTCACCCAAATTACCTAGATATCATTGGGACCCCAAATTTGGCCAAAATCTCCAAATCTATCCAAATTACCCAACTTGATTCAAAAATCATTTCAAACACCTTGAAAACACCCAAACTATCCAAAATCCCCAAATTGACCAAATTACCAAAATACCCCTCTTTAGCTCAAAATTCCCAAAACCTCCCAAATATTCCTAATTTCATTCTTCTCAACTATTACATGACCCAATTTGGCCAATTTGACCATCTTTGATCAAAACCCCCAAATTGCCCTTTAATGGCCCATATTTTCCCCAAATCACTCCAAATGTCTAGCCAGTTGGTCTCAATTTACCCCAATTTTAATTCTAAACTCAAATTCACTCTTGATAAGACCAATCTAGACCAATTACTAGCTCAATTGGTCTATTATTTGAACCCAATTTTGATTTAGATCAAAACCCTAATTTTGGCCTTATGACTTGCTTTCACCAAATTAAACCCATAGCCCACTCAATTGGCCCCAATTTGTGTTGAAAAATCTTCATAACATCCCCATACATCAAAATTGACCTTCAATTGGCCTTGGTGAGACCTCAATTTCATTTGATTTCAACCTAATTCCAAAAGCCCCAAATTTGCCCCAAATTGGCCATGTCTCAAAATCTCACCAAATTGATGGCATTAGCCCCAAAATTGCTACTCTATCCCTTCATGAGAAATCTTCACAACATCACCCTTGATCAGTTGGACCCTTCAATTTGGACTTAGCCCAAGGTTAGCTCAACCTAGACCCATGTCTAACCCAACATGCCCAAATTGACCAAGTTTCAAAAATCTTTCAAATTGACCTACCAATTGAACTGAAAATCACTTCAACCCTTCACCAAAAATCTTCATAACCATCATCTACACAATTTTTATCAATTTACATGGCTAACTTAGCTCAAATATAAGTTTTGGTCATTTGCACTCACTTGAACCCTTTCACCAAAAATTGACTTAACCATGTCCAAGCCACCAAAGCAATGATTTCAAAGCCACCAAAATCTTCCTTAAGATCAGGCTAAACCATCCTAAAATCACCATGACAAGCTATGGACCAATGGATCCCAAAATTAATGGATTTTACCAATTTTTGGACCTAACTTGAAATATCTCCAACATCATCACTTACCCTTTTTAAATTGTTTAAAAATAAAAGCTTCATTTTTAGCCTATTTTTAAATATTTAAAATTATTAAAAATTCATAAAAATCACAAGAATAATAAAATTCATGAAAATGTTCTAAATTATTTTCTAAGCACTTAGAAATAATTGGGATATTTTTCCTGATTCTCTAAATAAAGATATGGTATTTTGAAGCGTAAAATAATTTTTAAAAGCTAAAAAATGGATTTCCACTAAAATAATTCCAATAAATCAAAGAAAAATCAGAAAAAGATAAAATTTCCTTTCATGGGTTCTCTGAGCTCAAGGATATTTTTTAAAAATGCAAAACTAAATTTTCCCCATTTAAACTATTTTATATTTAATAAATACTCCAGAATTAAAAATAATTGTACTAATTTAAATAAAATTCAAAAGTCATAAAATTTGGTCCAAATTCTTCTCTTGTCTAAATTTACCTCTAGTAAAAATTTCAAGGGATTAAGATTTACCTTGGTCAAGTTAGGAATTTTCTTTGAAAAATCCTATTTTTGCATGAAAATAATTATATAAATTAAATTAAATTTAGAAAAATCATAATTTCTCATCTGATGTCTTAATTGACCCATGAATGAGGTAGGATAAAAATTCCAAAGTCATTTGGATTAAATTTGATAAATTATGAAGTGATAGAGCCTTAGGGGCAAATGTGCAATTTTGGAAATTTAGCCTTAATTAACATTTAGGTTTAATTCAAGGAGAAAAATGGGTAACATCTGATCTTAATCAATTTATTTGATGTTTGAAACACAAAGGGTTCATTGGTAAAAACCAAGCTCAGTTTCCTAATTAAAAAGATAAGTTAATAGATTTCTAAATTAGTAAAATTTGGAAGTTTATTAAAATAAAATGAACCCAGGACTTAGGGGTATGACTTTTGAAGTCAATAATTAATCAATTTAATACCCCTATTTTAATTTTCAAAATAAAATTCAAATCATGAATCATGACCACCTAAAGCTTAACCTTTACAAAACTAATTAAGACACTTACCTAAATCTTAAGGGCTTAGTAGTGACTTAAGCTAAATCAAGTTTCATTTAAATAAGGATTAGAAAAGTAAACATCTTTCAAACACTACAAGCCCAAGTAAAAATTTGGCTGTCTTTTAAACTTGCCTTTTTAAAGGTCTTCACCCACATAATTCTTAAATTGAATCACAAGTGATAATTACCCTATTCTTAGGGATAATTGAGACATCAATGCTCACTGAGTAATAAGGGTATTTACAGGATGACTTATTAAGCAACATAATAAGTTTAAAAGAACTCAGGATTTTCCACCAAGTAGTGAGAGAGTAGCACATACCTGCTTCTTTCTCTAGATCTGTTTAGTAATTTCATTTGGACTAAGTGAATCTAATAGAAAATAGTGGTGGCAGAACGAGGGAACTGTAGGATCCTAACCGGTGTTGCTCTAATCAACTTTAATATGCCCTTATAAAATTTAAATAACTTCAACCACATGGACACCTTATTTGAAATTATAATTTGACACGCTAGAAAACTCAAACTTGTCGCTGCAAGGGCTTGGAGCTAGCATGGTGGGCAGCACGGTCATCTTCAACAGCAAAACCTGTCTTCCCTAGCTAAACCAATCTACCTTCCTTATACTTAAACAACAAAGTCATAGGACTTCGAGGTTTCTTGCTTATGCAACGTAAATCCTTGCCTTATCTTTAGGCCTTTGTATAGCCCTATTATACAATATAAGCCCTAACTCGTCTTAGGATTCTGAGGTTGTCGTTTGTCACGACCTAAACCCTCACATATTCCAGGCTATTTGTGTGATCGTTTCACACGAATGTAAGCCCTAACTAAAAAAATTGGCAGGATGAAACACTTAACCTTTTTTCCTCAAAACTGAAGCCAAACATTAGGATAGCTTGGAAATTCACTGAGGTTCTTCTCTGGATTCATGACATCCCCTAGTTCTTCGTCCTTTGGATTCTACAATAAATTATTCCAAATTTGAACCAATCCCCTTTCACACCTCTGTGTCCGATAAAGTCCAATTCTTTTGAAATCCTTGAAGATAATGTTTCCTGATTTTTATCGAGAGTCATCTTAGGTGACTTTGGTCATTTAAGATGTAATTAACTGTAGGGGCTTGCCCTTATAGGAAGCATGTCCGAACCCAACTTAGAATAAACCCTATTTAATTCTTTATATTAAATAGGGTAACTTGTCGGCAAATATAAAGGTTTTTCAGACCAAACGGATGTCATATATTCCTTAGTTTATTTGATCGAGTCTCATCCTCAAGTATTGTGTTTATCATTCGGGATAGATACAGGGTTTGAGGTACAGTGCTCTTTCATTTAAACTATGAAAAATATGGGGTCAGTTTGACTTCATATTTTCTTAAAACTAAATATATATGTAAATTAAAATGTCCTTCCGAAGCAGGCAACGAGATTTCGATTCTGGTGACCGATAGCTTCTTACGGGCAACTCCTCCAACCAAAAATAGCGTCGACAACTTCTGGCGACTCTACTGGGGACAAGTTTTTCTCTCTATAAAAATTAAGAAATATTATCTTCACACATCGGTAATATGTCTATGTCCCTCTTAGACCAAAATACCCTTCTTCCGTTGGCATACTTTGCCCATTTCTGTCTTGGGAAAGTACAGCTAACTCCTTGGACTTCAGAACTAGCTGTTCAAACAGCTTTGAACAGAGGGGTTCAGGAGGCCATTAAGGACTCTTTAAATTTTCATGTGGGGTCGGACTCCCACTAGGTGTGTTGGTGGACTAGTTTCGCCTGGGCATTGTGCGTTGTAATGTTGGTCCTGTACCGGGTCCTAAACTTTGCATTTCTTCATATACTTTGGGTTTGGGTTTGCTTTTCTGTGAATCAAGCCATATTGTTACACCTCTTCACGCTTAAGAATTTTCCCCTTCAAAGGTGTTGATTGAAAAGAGCCCTACTAGTGCTGAAAAGTTTGTCGTTGGGAGCGTTGAGATTTCTACAAGCGTTGTTTTTACTCCTACTACCGGATACACCGTCACCGTGCCAACTATTTTGCCGAGTAAGGGAAAAGAAATTCTACATGAGGAAGAGTCAGTTGACGCTTATGCCCCACTACTTTCTGGATTTGAGATTAGGTCCAATTCAAATCCTACACAACTAATAAAAGCACAGGAAAGGAGGTGCGGCCAGGAAATTTTGAAAGCTAAACAACCTCGACAATCCCGCCAACAACAGACACAACAATATGGTCAGTCTAGCCAACAACCATCTCAGAAAGGATCATACTGATTAGAGAATAAGAGGATATCCTTAACAGAACGACAGAAAGTGGTGTATTCCTTCAAAGAGGAAGCCGTGTCGAAGATGTTCCATGAATTGCTAAAGGAATAAGGGTTTAGTCTACCAAAGCAGAAAAAGCCAGAGGAGGCCAGCATGAAAGATCATCCTCAATACTGCTCATACCACCAGTTACTTGACCACACCATAGAAAACTGCTTTATCTTTAAGGATTAGCTTGAGGAGAGTTTCAAAAGTGGAAATGTAACTATCCCAAAAGAGTATTTGAAAGAACCTGAAAAAGGTTCAGTAAATATGATTTTAGTTAATTCAATTAACTTATACACAACCACATCGATGCTCAACACAAGAAATGACACTCTTCAGAAATCCCTAATTGACCTAAAAGTAATCAAAGGAAGGTCAATTGACGCTAAGCTGGAGAGACTCCGAGCCAATATTGCATGATTATCTGAAGAACAAGGAAAATATATGAATGATGAAGATTATGATGTTCCATATTACATGGATGAATGATTAACAGAAATCAATGTCATCGAGACCCGGGTCAAGTTATCTGTGCACGACGCTCCATCCTCGTAAGTAAGGAGAACACCGCGGATGAGAGGCAAGAGTTACTCAACAAAGGGACAAACAGATCAATTGTCTCAAAAAGAAAATCAAAGAATTGACTACCACCATGATTGCAATGCAAAGACAGTCACAATCACCGCAGATGACACTTCCAGAAATGAACCAACAAGAAATCATTCATGTTGCAGATGAAAGAAAAGAATTCACCTCTGATGAACAACCGAAGAAATACTTTGTGCAAAGCATCATACCAGAAAATGAATTTAAAAAAATGGTTGAACCAGTTCGGGAGGCCTTAACCCAGTCTAAGGGTGGTGCATTTATTTTAAAGGGTAGACCCTACCCGGAGGAGTTCGATGTTGTACCCTACCCCAAGAGTTTTTTTGTCACAAAACTTTAAGCTATTTGACGGGACTGGAAATCCCAGACAGCACATAGTACATTTCCGAGCCAGTTGTCGCAATACAAGAAATAACGAAGCTTTACTCTGTCAATAGTTCATCAGCAGCCTGTCAGGAGTTGCTTTCGATTGTTATGCTGAGTTGCTCAACGGATCGGTGAAGACATTCGACGAGTTAGAATTGCTGTTTGTAAAAAGATTTGTCGGAGTGCAGCATCATATTTCTATTGGAGATCTCGTGGTAGAAAAACAAAAGCCTAACAAGACTCTAGTAGATAATATTTTGAGGTGGAGAAATCTTAGCATGAAGTGTGAGCCTCAACTACAGGAACAACGTACAATTGAGATTTTACTTAAAAACATCCATGGACCGATAGCTTTCATGCTAAAAGGACTCACTATCAAGTCTTTCGAGAAATTACTTAACAAAGCTAACAGTTTGCAAGAAGAAGTCAAGCTTATGAATTCTCATGAGAATGCTGAGAAGTCCAGGATAACCAAAATAATTGAGAAGAAATCTGATACAGTTGATGTGGTTAGCAGGGGAAAATGACAATTGCAAATACAAGCAGAACAACGTTAACAAACCTTCCAACATCCTCGTCAGAATATTCAGCAATCATCTCAGCAGAGGCCTTACCAGACATAAGATAAGTTCCAATCATGAACACTCGATCAAATGGGATATATTCTTTTAAAGATGAAGCAACAAAAAAGATGTTTTGTGGTCTTATTAAGAATCCCGAGTTCAGGTTACCCAAGTTGAAGAAGCCTGATGAGGTCAACAAGAAAGGACATCTGAGATATTGCCCATACAATAGATTCATCAGACACACCATAGAAGAGTGTTGCAATTTCAAAGACTTGCTTGACGAGAAGTTCAAGAATGGGGACGTAACGATCCTAAAAGAATATTTGAAAGGAACCTGAAAGAGGTTCTATCAATATGATTTTGGACGGCTTGTTTATTCTAACCTATTCCTATCAATATGAAAGGAACCTGAAGGATGTTTTGATAAGACTATGACTTCAAGGAAGAATGAAATTGATGCCCTAATAACTGAGTCATCCACTTTAAAGAATTGATACTGGGTCCTAAGTTGATTTCAAAATAAGATAGTGTGGTTGAAACACGAGTAATTGACTCGGAATATCACGATCCTTTTCATTTCTTGTCACGTTACTCGGTCCAGACTTTCAAACGACTTATAATATCCAAGAATTCGACTTAAGAAACATTTGAGGATTATTACTCAAGGGAATTTTGGACATTCAAAATCTTTAAAAGAAATATGTTCCACCAGATATAGTAATTCTCAGAAAACAAAGGGAGCAAAAAAAAATTGTTGTGTAAAAATTCCCCGAGAAGAAGCTTGAGGTGAACATAAAATCAAAAATTGGTGTTTAAATTAAGATATTCAAAATCTTTAAATCATGCTCTACCAGATATAGTAATTCTCAACAAAATATGAAAAAAAAGAGATTATGTGCAAAGTTTGAAGCAAAAAAAATCAAAGCAAAAGAAAAGTCTCCCTGAGAAGAAGCTTGAGTTGGACGTTTAATGGTGTCCGAGTTTCCCCTTATTAATGTAACTTAAAGTGCTCTCTTAGGAAAATTCTTCTGATATTATATTCAAAAAAAATTTTAACGATCATGAATCTTTTGGTCGATTATTAATTGACTCAGAAATATCTTTGGAAAACAAAAAATGTTTTGATCACACAACTAAAATTCTAAAATCTGCTTAGGCTTAGAAAGAAAGAATTAAAGAAATGACGATGATATTAGCAGTTAATGGAAATTCAAACCTGAAGTCATATCCTTCAGTATCGTTAGATAGATCTGCATCAAATACAACTTAAAATGCTCTCAACAAATGCAACTCCAACTTCAACTTGAAGAAAGTTAGAAAGATTTCTCAAAGACAACTTCAACAACCTTTACATAATCTGCAACAAATCAAATGATGACTGCTACAAAAGAAGCTACGAACTTGCGGCCTCTTCAATTGTGGTATCCGTAAAAATAACGCATTTGTTATGTTTACTTGAAAGAATATAGTTCTGAAGGTACCTTAAGGATGGGTTATTTTCTACACTTGTCATTTGTCATTGGATAATACTTCAAGAAGTATTGTGCCTTGCAATGTTTCAGAGATAAAGACTCATTCTTAGAAGCTCAGACGTTGTGCTTGTCTGAAACTGGGTCCAAATCCTAACAAAAAGAAAAGAAAATGATAAATTTCTCGAGTTCAAAGTTTCTTACTCTTTGCTTGTGTAGCGCAGTTACCTTGATCTGCACCAGTTTTCCTCATATCCCCGTGAAATTTCACATTCAGCACAAAATCTCACAAAGTTACACAACTTTTCCCCAACAATGTCAATCTTCGTGAATTCTACTAGTTTCCCACGAATTCGAAGCACTATAATCTAGAGGTTGAGGATTCTACATCTGATTCTGCGTTGCTTTAGGTTCTCATCCTATCACAATCTTTCAAATCAAATTATAGAGGTTGAGGATTCTACATCTGATTCCACGTTGCTTTAGGTTCTCATCCTATCGCAATCATTCAAATCAAATCTAGAGGTCAAGGATTCTACATCCGATTCCGTGTTGCTTTAGGTTCTCATCCTTTTGCAATATTTCAAAGCAAATCTAGAAGTTAAGGATTTTACATCTGATTTCGTGTTGCTTTAGGTTCTCATCCTATTGCAATCTTTCAAATCAAATTCTAAAGGTTGAGGATTTCACATCCAATTCTGCGTTGCTTTAGGAGCTCATCCTATCGCAATCTTTCAAATCAAATTTTAGAGGTTAAGGATTTTACATCTGATTCCGCGCTGCTTTAGGAGCCCCTCCTATCGCAATCTTTCAAATCAAATTTTTGAGGTTGAGGATTCTACATCTGATACCATGTTGCTTTAAGAGCTCATCTTATCACAATCTTCCAAATCAAATTCTAGAGGTTAAGGATTCTACATCCGATTCCACGTTGCTTTAGGTTCTCACCCTATCGCAATCTTTCAAATCAAATTCTAGAGATTGAAGATTTTACATCAGATATCGCATTGCTTTAGGAGCTCCTCCTATTGCAATCTTTTAAATCAAATTCTAGAGGTTGAGGATTCTACATTCGATATCGCGTTGCTTTAGGAGCTCACCCTATCGCAATCTTTCAAATTAAATTATAGAGGTTGAGGATTCTACATCTGATTCCGCGTTGCTTTAGGTTCTCATCCTATCACAATCTTTCAAATCAAATTCTAGAGGTTGAGGATTCTACATCCGATACCGCATTACTTTAGGAGCTCATCCTATCACGATCTTTCAAATCAAATTCTAGAGGTTGAGGATTCAACATCCGATACCGCATTGCTTTAGGAGCTCATCCTATCGCAATCTTTCAAATCAAATTCTAGAGGTTGAGGATTCCACATCCAATTTTGTGTTGTTTTAGGTCCTCATCCTATCGCAATCTTTCAAATCAAATTCTAGAGGATGAGGATTTGACATTCCAATTCGCATTGCTTAGCAATGATTCACACAAAATTCCAGAGGTTGAGGATTTAACATCCAATACCGTGTTGCTTTAGGCTCTCATCCTATTGCAATCTTTCAAATCAAATTCTAGAGGTTGAATATTTCATATTCGATACCGTGTTGCTTTAGGAGCTCCTCCTATTGTAATCTTTCAAATCAAATTCTAGAGGTTGAGGATTCTACATCTGATACTGCGTTACTTTAGGAGCTCCTCCTATTGCAATCTTCCAAATAAAATCCTACAATATACTAGAGGTTGAGGATTTTATATCTGAATCCGCAATGCTTTAGGAACCCCTCCTATCACAATCTTTCGAATCAAATTCAATGATATTCTTGAGGTTGGGGGAATAAGCCCTTCGATTAATTCAAGGCATCATATTCTTATGTTTTGAAATCAGTTTTAAGACCACCTTAAATGGATTATGGCATATGATTCTTATTTCGGGATTGATACCCAAATTTCAATTCCCACCTCAGGGTCAGCACTTACATACTGATTCTCATCCTTATAAATACCTGATATTTCATAACTCAAAATTCACTCTTCAATCCCCAGCGAGAGTCCATATTCCTTGATTTCAATTAAAAGATCACCTGTTAATCCCCAGCAGAAATAAATTACACACACAACTCTACACATATTTCCGGGTCTGTTGACTCAGGAGTTTTTATTGGTTTTTGTTGATCTTGTCAGTCAACGCTAATATGCGCGGTGTGCTTGCCCAACACACTACACCTATTGGGGATCCATTTGTTGACCTCACTTTTGGTTGAGGTTTAGTTTTTCTTCTTTAGTAGCCTAAGGTCTAGCCATAGGCTTTCCTATTGACTATTCTTAGAAAACTAGACATAGAACCCTCATCACTAGAAATTCTACACCCTTCTCTACTCAACTTGGAGTTCCACATATTGGTCATAACCTCTAGCAATTAGTAGGTGAGGTCACTATGGGGGAAACTCAAGTTGAGTCACCCTTAGGGCTGCTGGACCTTAGGCTTGACCCTGGGTGTTGGTCTAGGGCTAAGGCACTCACTTGCAATCACTTGCACTCACAATCAAACCCAGAACATCTAGGCTTTGGTCCCTCGATACTTTTGGGAGACTTCTATAGGAAGTTCCCTAAACTAATTAGCCTTGAGCTAGGGTTTAGCTAAGACCACTACATAGAGGACCCAAAATGGGAGTTTCCATTTCTCCATGGCTTATTGATGGTGGCTGGCACTCCAACTCTACCAAGATACCCAACCTACCCTTTTGCCCCTAAATTCCCCCAAATTACCTAGATACCCTTGGGACCCCAAATTTGGCCAAAATCTCCAAATCTAGCCAAAATACCCAACATTATTAAAAATTATTTCAAACACCTTGAAAACACCCAAACTACCCAAAATCCCCAAATTGGCCAAATTACCAAAATACCCCTCTTTAGCCCAAAATTCCAAAAAAATCTCAAAAATTTCCAAAACCTCTAAAATATTCCCAATTTCATTCTTCTCAACTATCACATGACCCAATTTGGCCAATTTGACCATCTTTGATCAAAACCCCTAAATTCCCCTTTAAAGACCCATATTTTCCTTAAATCACTCCAAATGTCTAGCCAATTGGACTCAATTTATCCCAATTTCAATTCTAAACTCAAATTCAGTCTTGAAATGACCAATATAGACCAAATTCTAGCTCAATTAGTCCATGATTTGAACCCAATTTTGATTTAGATCTAAACCCCAATTTTGGCCCCATGACTTGGTTTCACCAAATTAAACCCATAGCCCACTCAATTGGCCACAATTTGTGTTGAAAAATCTTCATAACATCCCCATACATCAAAATTGACCTTCAATTGGCCTTGGTGAGACCTCAATTTCATTTGATTTCAACCTAAGTCCAAAAGCCCCAAATTTGCCCCAAATTGGCCATGTCTCAAAATCTCACCAAATTGATGGCCTTAGCCCCAAAATTTCCACTCAATCCCTTCATGAAAAATCTTCACAACAACTCCCTTGATTAGATAGACCCTTCAATATGGACTTATCCCAAGGCTAGCTCAAACTTGACCAATGTCTAACCCAACATGCCCAAATTGACCAAATTTCAAAAATCCTTCAAATTGACCTACCAATTGAATTTAAAATCACTTCAACCTTCACCAAAAATATTCATAACAATCATCTATAAAATTTTGATCAATCAATTGGCTCAATTGATGTGGCTAACCTAGCCCAAACCCAAGTTTTGGTCATTTTCTCTCATATGAACATTTTCATCAAAAATTGACTTAACCATGTCTAAGCCACCAGAGTAATGATTTCAAAGCCACCAAAACCTTCCTAAAGACCAGGCTAAACCCTCCTAAAATCACCATGACAAGCTATGGACCAATGGATCCCCAAATTAAGGGATTTTACCCATTTTTGGACCTAACTTGAAATATCTCCAACATCATCACTTACCCTTGGGAGATAATCAACATTAGCCACCCCTGACTTCTCTAGGCCAAGAGGTGACAAATGTCTGGCTGGCCAGCCACCTTGGTGGCTGGAAAATGGCCAAAACCATGGCCAAGCAAGGGATTTTCTCCCAGTTCAAACCTAAAGGCCAAATCAGCATAGCTGCTCATTGGAGCTTCTCTGCCCTCCACATAAGCAACCAAATGCACCCCTCAATTGTCCCTGGCAGCCAGCTTAGGCCATTTTATTTAAACTCCCCCTCCATGGACAAAAAGACAGAGCTTGAAATTCCTTGGGGAGACTCTGTAAAACTTCTTCAAGAGCTTCCTAGAGACCTCTTGAGCTTAACCAAACCTTCCCTAGCCACTCAAAGCCATTTCTCGAGTTCAATCTTGGAGCTCAATTTCAAGGCCAAAACAGGACATCCTCCAAAACTCCACCAAATTAAAATTAATTGCACCCACACCATCCCAACATCAAGAGAAGAAGATCCCCCACAAAAGCCCCATCATCCTACCACCCTAAGTTGGACTTCGAGCAAACCACCAAATCGGCCTTATTCAAATTTGGGTCTAGGCATTTCACTATAACCAGAGGCTTCATCCCTAGGCTCCTAGGATCCACACAAAGCTTCTAAAAGCATCCAATCGAGGCTACCCCTCTTGGACCAAGGTATTCAAAGTTAACCCTAAACCGAGCTTCTTTTAATTATTCATGATTATAAAGTCAATTTAAGGATTCATCAACCGTATGGATGTGTTCTACCAGTCAATACAAGCATTTTTAAAAAAATCCACTCAATTTCGTTGAGAATCAAATGAGATATTAGCGTTTTAAAATGGACGGTTTTCGGGTCCAGTTCATTTGGGACGATGACCCGTGACTGTCGAATCGAGCGTGTATCGATCGAGTGGCCCTGATCGCGTCGGACGGAGCGCGGTCCGATAGGGGCGGGAATGAGCTGGTTGGCGGTGCCAATCAGGCAGCGAAACATGACATGTTCGACCCGTACGAGGTTGACATAGATAAGTAGAAAAATATGGGCTTTTCTTATTTATTTAATCCCAAAAACTTCAAAAATACATAACTTTGTGTAGCAAAATCACAAAAATAAAATAAAAATACCCTCTTGCTTAGTGAATAGAGGAGAACAATGTGGATTAAAATTTATTTTAATTTGATGAATATTTTAATTTTATTAAATTAATAAGTGTTAGGAGTATTTTAACTCTCCATGCATGTAGAATTATCACCATAGCTTGAATTTTTTGCATGTTGTAGCCTCTATCAAGGGGAACATTCCTTGATTTTTCCAAAGTTATAGGAGACCTCTAGAGAGAGATCCAAAATTTTCAAGTTTATGTACATTATTTACTTAATTTAATCATAATAATTAGCATGTTGCTTACAAAAATCCAAGAAAATTTTAGGAGGTTTACAATGATAAGAGAACCTTTATGAAAATTTTTCATGAGTCAAGTCATTTAAAATGCACCTAATTTTCACAAACACTAAATCACTAAGATAATTAATTTTAGAAAATATAAACAATAAAATGACCTAATTTTTAATCTCCATTATTTTATAAGATCCATAGAACTCTCTAAAAAAATTTCAAAGCATTTTGAGTACATTTGATGGTCTAAGTTGATTTTCCAAGTTAAATCTCTTTTTTGGCACTTAAATGACTTTTTTTAAGTCAAAATATAACTAAAAAATTTATAAAAACCTATTTTTTGAGTTCTTTATGATTAGAGGTATTTTATAAAAATAAAATGGTATTTAAAATAAAAGCTTCATTTTTAGCCTATTTTTAAATATTTAAAATAATTAAAAAATCATAAAAATCACAAAAATAATAAAATTCATGGAAATGTTCTAAATTGTTTTCTAAGCACATAGAAACAATCAGAATATTTTTCTAATTCTCTAAATAAACATATGGCATTTTGAAGCTTAAAATAATTTTTAAAGGCTAAAAAATTGATTTCCACTAAAATAATTTCAATAAATCAAAGAAAAATCAGAAAAACATAAAATTTGCTTTTTTGGGTTCTTTGACCTAAGCGAGATTTTTCAAAAATGTAAAAATTAATTTTCCCCATTTAAAATATTTTATATTTATTAAATACTCCAGAATTTAAAATAATTGTAATAATTTAAATAAAATTCAAAAAATCATGCAATTTGGTCCAAAGTCTTCTCTAGTCTAATGTTACCTCTAACAAAAATTTCAAGGGATTAAGATTTACCTTGGTCAAGTTAGGAATTTTCTTTGAAAAATCCTATTTTTGCATGAAAATAATTAATTAAATTAAATTAAATTTTGAAAATCACATTTTCTCCTCTGATGTTTTAATTGACCCATGAATGAGGTAAGATAAAAATTCTAAAGTCATTTGGATTAAATTTAATAAATTATGAAGTGATATAGCCTTAGGGGCAAACATGTAATTTTGGAAATTTAGCCTTAATTAACATTTAGGCTTAATTCAAGGAGGAAAATGGGTAACCTCTGATCTTAATCAATTTTTTTGATGTTTGAAACACAAGGGATTCATTGGTAGAAACCAATCTCACTTTCCTAATTAAAAAGATAAGTTAATAGATTTCTAAATTAGTAAAATTTGGAAGTTTATTAAAATAAAATGAACCCAGGACTTAGGGGTATGACTTTTGAAGTCAATAATTAATCAATTTAATACCCCTATTTTGATTTTCAAAATAAAATTCAAAATATGAATCATGACCACCTAAAGCTTAACCTTTTCAAAACTAATTAAGACACTCACCTAGGTCTTAAGGGTTCAGTAGTGACTTAGGCTAAATCAAGTTTCATTTTAATAAGGATTAGAAAATTAAACATCTTTCAAGCACTAGAAGCCCAAGTAAAAAATTTGGCTAAGTCTCTTAAACTTGCCTATTTAAGGGTCTTCACCCACATAATTCTTAAAGTGAATCACAAGTGATAATTACCACATTCTTAGAGATAATTGAGACAACAATGCTCACTGAGTAATTAGGGTATTTACAGGATGGCTTATTAAGCAACACAATAAGTTTAAAAGAACTCGGGATTTTCCACCAGGCAGCGAGAGAGTAGCACGGACCTGCTTCTTTCTCTAGATCTGTTGGATACCTCGGAGATCTACTAACTTAATATGCTTTGCTTAACAATATTATCCTTAATTAAACTCCTAAGGACCCACCAAGATAAGACATAGGATTAGAAAAAACTACCAAAACCTTACTCTTTGCCTCTCTATAAATTGCCCTGACATGCATTTTATGTTTCAAGTGGTGGAATGAGAAGACTCGCCATGTACGCTTTTACAGTTTCAACGTTGTCTTTCTTGTACTTGTATGTTATACTTTTATGCTTACATAATTTGCATGCTAAACAATGATCTCACCCTGCAAGAAAACTAAAATTATCACGATAGCCACAAAACAAAAACCAAAACCAAAACTAAAACCAAAATTAAAATCAACCAAGATAAAATCCACTGCCACAACATTCAAAATATAAAAAAACTCAAAATTTAATCACAAACATCACACAAAACTACAATTGCAACTAAATTAAGACGTCTCTATCAGATGATCGGGAATCGCTCGGAGGAGGTAACCAACGGTTGCTAACGAGGCTTCCTACGGTCTAAATGAAATTATGGAACTCATTAAATTGAGTTTAATAAGCTCATTTGGACTAAGTTAATCCAATAGAAAATAGTGGTGCCGGAACGAGGGAACTGTAGGATCCTAACCGGTGTCACTCTAATCAACTTTAATATGCCCTTATAAAATTTAAACAACTTCAACAATAGGGCCACCTGATTTGACATTATAACTTGACACACTAGAAAACTCAAACTCATCGCGGTAGGGGCTTGGAGCTAGCATGATGGGCAGCACGGCCAACTTCAACAGCAAAACCTGTCTTCCCCAACTAAACCAATCTTCCTTCCTTAGACTTAAACAACAAAGTCATCGGACTTTGAGGTTGCTTGCTTATGCAACGTAAATCCTCACCTTATCTTTAGGCCTTTGTATAGCCATTTTATACAATATAAGCCCTAACTCGTCTTAAGATTCTGAGGTTGTCGTTTGTCACGACCTAAACCCTAACATCATAGAAACTATTTGTGTGATCGTTTCACATGAATGTAAGCCTTAACTAATAAAATTGGCAGGATGAAAAACTTAAATTTTTCTCCTCAAAACTGAAGCCAAACATTAGGATAGATTGAGACCTCACCGGGGTTCTCCTCTGGATCTATGACATCCCCTAGTTCTTCCTCCTTTGGATTCTACAATAAAATGTTCCAAATTTGAACCAATTCTCTTTCACACCTCTACGTCAGATCTCATTAAAAAGTTCAATTCTTTTGAAATCCTTGAAGATGATGTATCCTGATTTTTATCGAGAGTCTTCTTAGGTGACTTTGGTCATTTAAGATGTAATTAACTGTAGGGGCTTGCCCTTATAGGAAGTCTGTCCGAACCCAGCTTAATATAAACCCTATTTAATTCTTTATATTAAATAGCGGAACTTGTTGGCAAATATAAATGTTTCGCAGACCAAACGGATGTCATATATTCCTTAGTTTATTTGATCGAGCCTCATCCTCAAGTCTTGTGTTTATCCTTCGGGATAGATACAAGATTTGAGGTACACCGCTCTTTCATTTAAACTAAGAAAAATATGAGGTCAGTTTGATTTCATATTTTTCTAAAACTAAATATATATGTAAATAAAAATGTCCTTCTGAAGCGAGCGACGGGATTTCGATTTTGGTGACCAACAGCTTCTTACGGGCACCTCTCCAACCACAAATAGCACCGACAGGTGCCAAACACCCTATATGAGTCATGGACCAATGGAATCCCCATTTGGGTCCTCATGTACTGAACCTATCTAAATCTCATCCTAAGGCTAGTGGGTCTAGAGGACCATCTACATGAGTCTCCCAAAGGATTAAGGGATCAAAGTCAACAAAGTTTGGGGTTATGAATGAAAGTGAGTGAAAGTGACTGTATGTGAATAAACCAGCTTCAGACCAGCACACTGGGTCAACCTTAAGGCCAAGCAGTCATATGGGGACTCACCTTGAGTTCTCCCATATTGACTCGCCTACTAAGTGCTAGAGCTTAGGACCAATATGTGGAACTTCAAGTTGAGAAAAGAATGAATTAGAGTTTCTAATTGTGGGATTCCTTTTTCTAGTCCTCTAGGATTAGTCAACAGGAATGTCCTATGACTAAACCCTAGGCTACTAAAGAGGAAAACTAAACCTCAACCAAAAGTGAGGTCAACAATCTTATTAAAATTTTTTCTGAAAAACTTGAAATTTATTTGTTCTCAAATGTACTTTTAATAAATTTGATTTTGATTTGAGGAAAAATGATCATGTATATGAAATTATATTAGGGAAGTAAAACTTTGAATATAGAAATGAGTAAAAGAATTTAGTTAAAACCTAGTAATGAAGAAAAATTTAAAGTTAAAAGTTTTTAGTGTGGAACAGATAAATATTGTGTAACTATCTTTAGTAGGAATAATTGTATTTTTTTAAAAATATTGAAGAATTAGACTTTTATTTTCAAAACTTAAATTTCTTTTATTGAAAGTAATTTTCAAAACTATTATTATGTTTTTAATTCAAAGAAATATATCAAATCTTTGCTTTAGGAAAGGAAAAGTGGAACTCAAATTCATTAAAGGCTTATCCAGATATAGTAATCCTTGCCTGAAAAAAAAAGAAAAAAGAAAAAAAGAAAAGAAAAAGAAAAAGAAAAGAAAAGTTGAAAAAGGGAGGAGAAGCTTGAGGATTAGTGCCTAATCAAAAATTGGTTCCACATCTTATGTTTTTAAAGTATAAGACTTGAGAAACTCTTAAGCTTAAGGATATAATATAGTAAGTAAAATTATGCCTAATAAATTTTTTTAAGTGGAGAAGATAGAATGTTAAACCCTATATTTGAAGAATTTACAATATTTCTGAACTAGATAGGAACTCACTTCTTTACATTAAAAATTTTTAAGCTCTAAGTTGGTCTCATTCACTAACATTTTTATAAATTGGACTATTATATTTCTACATCAAAATTTTAGAATACCCTAAAGAAACTCATAAACATAATCTACTTATTTAGTTTTTAATGGATTAGAGTTTCACTTGAGGACAAGTAACATTTTGAGTTGTGGGGATTTTAATACACCTAAAATATATAATCTTTATGTACAAATTTTTAACCTATTTTTGAGATATTGCACTTTAATGAAAAGCATGTGCGTTTTTCTTTTAGGTACAATCAAATGTATGAAAAATGGTAAAATGAGTGAAAAATGATCAAATTTGGAGCAAAAATGAACTTGGGCGCCTACGACACTTAGGCGCCTATTATACAAAGAGAGCCACGCCTAAGTGTGTCTTACCTCGTGCTTAAGTGCCAGAAATAGTTATTTGATGATTTATTGAATTTGAACAAATTTTAGAAGAGTTGTTTGAAGCAACCCTTGGTAAAAATGTAGGAAATAGTTAATGGGCATGAAAATTCATTCAATTCATTTTTGAAAGGAGACAACTTCTAGAAGATTCATTGAATGAGGACACATTTTCAAGAGACACCAAGACACCTCTTGGATTTTCATAAAAGAATACTTGGATCATCCATGGAAGAGGCCAATCATCATCCATCCATCCAGACCGACCAATGCCAACAGCCCATCGCCGCCATTGCCGCCCAACTTTTCTTTTTATTTTGAGTTTTAGTTTGTATTGTGAGTGAAGGAAGAGATTCAAAGGAACTTAAAGACATTTTTTAGAGAAGAATTTGAGATAAGTTTCTATCTTTGTGACTACATTTGGTTTTAATTTAGACTTCTTGTTTATGTGCATGATTTCTACTTTTAAACTCAAGTGTCGTTGTGTTTTCTCCATGAATTCTGAGTAGTTTTCTTTATCTCTTTCTTTAAAATGATAAGTGATTAAATATTAGAGGGAAGTTGTGTGAAGTATTAGACTTTAATGTTGGAAGAAGTTGTGATGATTTTAAACCTTGTACTTCATTTACATTTTGATTTGGCCAATTAAGATGTTAATACCTATTGCGAGAACATGTAAGATCCGAGATTGTATTGCCTCAGTCAATAAATGGTAAGAATCATATTTGATTTCATGGATAAGAATGTAGTTTATGGAGTTGAGTGTAAATTATGAGGGAAATAAACTTTGAAGGGTGTAGAATTAGAAGACTTTAGAGTGAGAGGCTAAAGCTCCCAATTTGATTTATAATTTTAGGTTTTGATACGAGATGTTAGCCCCCAGGTGGATGGAGAAGAGGGAACTCTAGAGTGAGAGCTAGTATCTTCCTTACCTAACTCGTCTTCAAGACTATTCAAACTATAGATTAGTCAATGTTCTTTATAGCATCTCTAGTCAAACTATAGATTGTAAATTACATAGAGATAGCACACCTCTAATGCACACCTATACAAAATTCTACTTCTGACGGTGGCTTAGAAGGTGATGTTGTTACCTAGGTAGTTTACTGGACAGACATTAATGAAAAGAATCAGTGGAAAATTTGAGAAATGACATGAATATCCAGAGTATATCCACTCAAAGTTACAGTGTCTGAGTATGTTTTTCAAAAGATTGATGTCAAAAATCATTTTGGTGTATTCCCATATATGTGGAATCACATGATGTACCTTTTCAGCATTTTAATGGAAGTGACCATGTTGCATTTTACTTTCAGTCTCTATGCAATTGACTGTGAACGTCACTGAATTGAGGCTGACTCAATTTAATTGATGTTGAACAAAGAATGATACAAATATAATGACAAATAACATAAGAGAAATTTAAAAGGAAAAAGAAAATAAAATGAATAAACAAGAATTGAAACAAAAATATGAAAGCTTAAAAGAAAAGTCAATCTCTCGAATTCTGAACTCTCACGAAATCTCACGAAGTGCCCATAATCTTTATGAATCTAAATCTTCCACACTTCATTTCCTCGCGAGTTTCCACAGATTTTCACTAAATTTCTGGAATCTTTCCTCCCTTCTTGAGTTACGAAACAAGTTTTCAGACTTTCCTCCACTAGTAAAATCTGAATCTCGAGATAGGTATAAAATCACCTTAAATGGATTATGGCATCCTATTCTTCTGCTTTCGATATCGGTACTCAAATTCTGATTCTCATCTTTCTGGGGTTGGTACTCAAATTCTGATTTCGATCCCAGGATCAACACCCAAATTCAGATTCCATCCCTTCGAGATAGGTATATGACCAACTTAAATGGAATAAGGCATCTTATTCTAATCCTTTCGAGGTTGGTACTCAAATTTCAATTCCTATCCTGGGAGCAGTACCAAAATTTAGATTTCCATCTCTTCGAGATAGGTATAACACCACCTTAAATGGAGTAAGACATCCTATTCTCTTCATTTTGAGGTCGGTACTCAAAATCCATTTCTCATATTTTTAAGGTTGGTACTCAAATTCTAATTCTCATTCTAGGATCAATACCTAAATTATGATACCCATCTCTTCGAGATAGGTATAACACCATCTTAAATGGAGTAAGACATTCTATTCTCATCCTTACAAAGTCGATACTCAAATTTTAATTCTCATCTTTCTGGGTTTGGTACTCAAATTCCAATTCCCATCCTGGGATCAATATCCAAATTCTGATTCCCATCTCTTTTAGATAGGTATAAAACTACCTTAAATGGAGTAAGGCATCCTATTCTCATCCTTTTAAGATCGGTTTAAGACCACCTTAAATGGAGTAAGGCTTCTGATTTTCATTTTCTCGGGGTCAGTACCCAACTTCTGATTCCCGTCTCTCGAGATATGTATAAGACCACCTTAAATGGAGTAAGGCGTCCTATTCTCATCTCAGCATCACATGTCAACTCTTAGCTTGAATGTGAATCCCTGTGATTTCCTTCCTAATGAGGCATTCCCCGCACTTTCACTACCTCTTGGGTTGGATGTGAGTCACTGTACTTTTCTTCCCAATGCAGTACACTTATCCTCGATCAGTCATTTAAGTTGAATGTGAGTCCACGTGCTTTACATCTCAATCCAGTCTCTTCACTTATCCTTGATTCTTGAAATTTTCCCAAAATTAAATTAAATTCCAACTAAAATCAAAATCAAATCAAATTAACAAAATGAATTGAATCTTCACCTCGGTCTTCAGTTTCCCTGATGGTTGCCTCCGTGAATTTGAGCTGCGTTGTGAGCTAAGTTTAATTTAAAGATACTTAAGGGTTAGTTAAAGGACGAAACATAATTAATTCTCTTCAAACACTAGAGGCTTAAGTTTGCTTATACCTCTCTCATGGGTTAATTGAGATATGACACTAAGCATAATTTAAAACTAACAAACCTTAGGGTAATCTATTCAACAACATAAAAAATTCAAATAAACTCAAAATAGTCTAAAGGATTCTTAATAGTTGTACTTTTTTAATCTTTTCAATATTTTGAAGAACAATTAAAATTATTATACTTTTTTTAAGAAATTCAACCTTAAATTCTTTAGGGACCCACCAATTTATGAATTGTGGTCTCTTTTGAACTTAAACCATTAAGGCCTCATTGCTACTTAGTAGTTGCTTCTATTTTCATTTTGCAATATATACATGATTACAAATGCTAACATTTCAGCGAGGGCAGCGAGAAGATGACAGTTATACATTTATAGTTTATTTATTTTCATTTTATTTTTACAATCTATCACTACATTAATGCACTGTACATGCTTGGTTGAAACACTTTTCAAAAGCCAAAACAACAATTTTTCAAAATTAAGATAAACTTTTTCAAAATTAAATAGCACTTTCCGAAAAAAAGAACAAACAAACATAATACGTCCTTTTGACTTTACGGGAGTCCCTCGGATGAGGTAACCTACGGTTGCTAATGAGATCTCCTTGGTTTAAATGAGTTTAACCGCTTATTTAGACTAGGTAAGATCAAAAGAAAAAATTGGTGCCGGAATGAGGGAATTGTCGGATCCTAACCGGTGTCGCTCTAATCAACTTTAACCCTCCATGACATTTAAACAATAACAAAATCTGTTACATAAACCATAAAACCGTAAACCTTAAACATGGATTTGTCACCTCGACGAGGATCTTGGAGCTAACACTGTGGGCGGCAAGATAAGAATGAATGGAAGAACAACTTTGAGAGAACAACCATATCTACAACAACACATCCTTTCTTAGAATTAAATAACAAGTCATAAGATTTTGAGTACCCCACTTAGTATGACAAAAATCCTCAACTCATCTTTAGGTATTTGCACAACCGTGTCGTACAATTTAAGCCCTAACTAGCTTTAGACTCCAAGGTTGCGTTCGTTATGACATAAATCTTCCTATCTTCCAAGCTATTTATATGACTATATCATACAAGTGTAAGCTCTAAATAATGAAAACGGACATGGTGAAACATCAAATAATGTTTTCTTAAAACTGAAGCAAAATAATAGGATAGGTTGAGAAGTCACCGATGCTCCCCTTATATCAGTGACATCTTCTACCTTCCATTCCTTAGGATTTCTAAAAATAACTATTCCTACTTGATCCATTCCCTTTTGAATTTATAATGTCGATATTGAAAACTTAAACTTTGAAACTCTTGAAGGCAAGACAACTAATGTAAATCGTAAGTGTTCTTAAGCGGCTTCGGTTGTTTAAGATGTAATTAACTATAGAAGCTTGCCTCTATAGAGAACTTTGGAACCCAACTTAATATAAACCCTATTTAATCTTTTATATTAAATAAGAAAACTTTTTTTGGTCAAAATAAAAATGTTTCGTAGACCAAAAAGATGTCATAAACTCTTTAGTTTATTCAATCAAGTCTCACTATCAAACAATTTCTAATCTTTAGGATATATACACTATTTTCAATGTCGCCTCGATCATTTAAACTATTAAATATATGAGATTAGTTCAGGCTCATATTTTCAAAATTAAAAATGCTACTTTTCAAAATTATATATATATATATATAGTAAATTAATTTATATTTGTAAAACTAACAACAACTTCCTAATTTGGCGGCTGAGAGGTGTCTCTAGCATTTGTGAGTTGTTCAAAGATGATATCAATTTATGGCTTGATTATTGGACTTTTTTAGGCCCTTTGTTGACCTCACTTTTGGTTAAGGTCTAGTTTTTCCTCTTTAGTAGCCTAGGGTCTAGCCATAGGACTTTCTTATTGACTATTCCAAGAAAACTAGAAAAGGAACTCTTACTATTAGAAAATTTACCCTCTTCTTTACTCAACTTGAAGCTCTACATATTGGTCCTAACCTCTAGCACTTAGTAGGTGGGGTCATTATGGGGGAGCTCAAGGAGAGTTCTCATAGGACTATTTGACCTAAGGGTTAACTCTGGGTGCTGGTCTGGGGCTAAGGCACTCACTTTCACTCACTACACTCACTCTCACTCACAATCCCTCACAACCCTAAACCCAGTATTTATTGACTTTGATCCATTGATCTTTTTGGAAACTCATGTAGATGGTCCCCTAAACCCACTAGCCCATATGGGGATTCCATTGGTCCATGGCTCATATAGGGTGGTTGGCACCCCAATTCTACCAAATATATCCAACTGAGACTTTTGCCCTAAAATCCCCCAAATTACCTAGATACCCTTGGAGCCCTAAATTTGGCCAAAATTCTCAAATCCACTCAAAATACCCAAATTTATCTAAAAAACATTTCAAACCTTTTCAAAATAACCAAGTTTCTTAAAACTACCCAAAAAATTTCAAATTTACCAAAATACACCCAAAATGGCCAAAATTACAAAAATACCTTTGGCACCCTAAACTTTCCCAAAACTTCCAAAATCACTCCAAATGTCTCCAAAACCAATCTGTACCCTCTAATTAAACCCAATTTGGTCAATCTGACCATTTTGACCAAAACCCCCAAATTACTTTTAAAGACCCAATTTCCCCAAATTCACCTTAAATGTCCATCAATTTAGCCCAAATTTTTCTCAATTTCAATTCTAAACTCAAATTCACCTTTCAAATGACCAATTTAAACCAAATCCAAGCTTAATTTGTCCATGCTTTGAGCTCAATTTTGATCTAAGTCAGAACCCCAATTTTGGCCATGTGACTTAATCCCATTAAATTGAACCTCATAGCCTACGCAATTGTCGACACTATTTTCGGTTGAAGGAGTTTCCCATAAGAAGCTATCGGTCAACAGAATCGAAATCCCGTCGCCCACTTCGGAAGGACGTTTTAATTTACATATATATTTAATTTTAGAAAAATATGAAATCAAACTGACCCAATATTTTTCATAGTTTAAATGAAAGAGCGTTGTATATCAAATCTTGTATCTATCCCGAAGTATAAATACAAGACTTAAGAATGAGACTCGATCAAATAAACTAAGGAATACATGACATTTGTTTGGTCTGCGAAACCTTTGTATTTGCCGACAAGTTCTCCTATTTAATATAAAGAATTAAATAGGGTTTATATTAAGTTGGGTTCGGACATGCTTCCTATAAGGGCAAACCCATATAGTTAATTACATCATAAATGACCAAAGTCACCTAAGAAGACTTTCGATAAAAATCAGGAAATATTATCTTCAAAGAGTTTCAAAGGGTAGGACTTTTCAATGAGATAAGACGCAGATGTGTGAAAGGGGATTGATTCAAATTTGAAACATTTTGTTGTAGAGTCCAAAAGAAGAAGAATTAGGGGATGTCATGAATCCAGAGAAGAACCCTGATGACATGCAAGCGTAGAATTAGCAAAACATTTATTCCATTATGAAATCAACCAACTTTAAATAACAACGCAAAA
The DNA here is from genome assembly GCA_003013225.1 of Phalaenopsis aphrodite. NCBI lineage: Eukaryota > Viridiplantae > Streptophyta > Magnoliopsida > Asparagales > Orchidaceae > Phalaenopsis > Phalaenopsis aphrodite. Next base: position 878,980 of record NEWO01000229.1, read on the forward strand.
TTGTAAATCACTCATTCTATCCTTGCAATCCAGCCATCAATTTCGCTGGGGCAATCTGAACCGTTAAAGGAATCATGGATCTCAAGCACCACCGCACGGTGAAGCACACGCCACACACGAAGCCAAGCTTACTGCTGATACAGCCGGATATTCTCTCGCTGTCTCTTAAATTTCTGCTACCCTGTTGTTTGTTGGGATGTAGCCATTCCAGTTCTCGGCTCACATATCGTTTTTCTTACTGCGAAGAAAGTGCATGGCGACGGCCATCTCCGGTCGGATTGCGCTGCCTCCAGGTCACGTACTCAGTTGCAGACCAGGTTCCCTCCTCGTCTTCATTGACTTCTATCTGCTTTATTTAATCTATCTCGTTTTTTCCCGCTTTTATTCGTTGTGGGGCCATTACAGTTTGATTCCATTGTTAAATCTTGTAGATTATTGCGCTTGTTGGTTCCTTTGTGCTGTTTTGCTCACTCGGAGGGCAATCAGTTGTTCTTCTCACTGAATCATTACTTGTGTTGCTTCTAGTTGGAGAATTTTCATTCCGTTTCTGGTTTTTCCCTTTGAATCTGGAGGTTTGAGTTCCGATGATGATATCATGTTGGCATGCATTTTTAAATTTAAGAGATTCGGGAAGGAGTTGGTATTCGGGATTCACTTGCTACTTGGAGATTGAATGGGGTTGTTTTATTCTTTGTTCCATCTAATTGTAGGAAATTTTTATTTTTGGTTTTCTTCTGAAACTTAAATTTTGAGTTCTAATTGCGAGTGAGATATCTGGTAAGGTGTTGAAATTGGGGTTCAATTCCTGTTTGAAACTATGCTTGTGTTTCTGCTAGTTGGTAGAAATTACTTTTAATTATTGAGTTTGTTTCTAATTCTTGTGGCTGGAGTTATGATTACTTCTTGTTGTGATGCGTTTGGGGAAGTGAGAGATTTGGGAACGAGTGGAATTTGGGGTTCTTTCACTCACTTGAGATTGACTTTTTGGAGTTATTTTATTCTTTTGAATGGAAGGCCACTTGTAACCTGCTAATTGTGGAAGAATTTTTTTTTCAATTTTTAGTTTTGCTTCTGAAACTTGAGGCTCTAACTTTGGTTGCATGCTCTTCAGATACATTTTGGGAAGTAAATTTGAGAACGAGTTGATATTTGGTTGATTCACTGTCATTAATGCTTGCATGGAGATGGAATGGTTATAATTATGTAGTTCTAAGATGAAATCCCACCTGTGCTTCTGCTAATAGGATGAAATTTCCTTTATTTTTTGGGTTTGTTTCTCAATATTGCGGTTTAGTTCTAATTACATGTTCTGGAGATGCACTTTCAAACGTGACAAATTTGGGAATAAGTTAATATGTAATTGAGGCTCATTTGTTATGATTGGTTCGCACATAAAGCTTGAATAGGTTTGTTTTATTTTTTCTTACTCAAACATTTCTTATTATTATCATTATCCTAGTTATTTTTATCCCAACTATTTTATGGATCCTCATTTTCATTTGTTCTCGGTAAGTGGTGTATGGGACGTTATGCTTATTTTGTTAAATATTTTAAAAAAACTTATTATTATATTTTCTCAGATTCACTCATTTTTTCTTAATCATGCATTAACTTCATTTAACAATCTGATTTTGTGTATGTCCAAATCAATTAATGAAGTTAATGACACAAACATTAACTTTATTTTAATCAGTAATCATTTTGTTCATTATTTTGTATGCGTACATCTCAATTCTCATTTTTAAAATGCTCAACATAACTAAAATTTGTCTTGTATTCGGGCTTATTGGAAAGGAATTTTCCTTCAATTCACGGTTTTACTTTTGAATGTTCTTGATTTCAAGCTATCATTGTCTTTTGTTGGGATGCATTTCAAAAGGTGGCAGATTTGGAAGGGAATTGATATTTATGTTTGTCCATGGTATTGGGACTCACGTGGACATTGAATACTTCGAGCTGTTTTATTCTTCTAACTTAGATTCCACTTTAATACCTACTAATTTTAGGAATATTCCTTCAATTTATTGGGCTTCCTTCTAAATCTTATGGTTTTAGTTCAAGCAGTCCACTTGTGTTCCTGCTAGGTTTCTTTTTAAGCTAGTCATCCATATTAGTTGCAACCTTTTATTTTGAGCCATTTTTACTTAAGTTTCAGTTTCTCAATTTGCTACTTTTTCATTTCTACCTCAACTAGGACAAAACCATCTCATTCTATTTTATGTACATTTTCTTCTCTATTTTCTATAATCATCCAACTTCATTTCTAATTATGATATGCTCAACAATATTTTTATTTCTTCTTCAATTGATCTGAGAAGCTCGGTCTTACTACATTGAAGTATGACATGCTTATTAGGTATTTCTCATCTTATAGAGTTGTAAGTGAAATTGACATAATCTATGAAGAACTTTTGACTACTCTTTAGGTACACAGATTGTCAATATGTGTGTGATGCCAAATTATAGTGCTAAACTACTAAAATGTGAGAATGTTGTTTTAAGTACTCTAGGCAATTAAAATTCATCAAAATATTTTAAGTTGTTCAAAGTAATTGGTTGCAAAAAGAAAGTTGAATAGAAATGAGATTGTAGCGATGACGACTACATATGAGAAATTAGGTGAAAGAACGAAAGAAAACAGTAGCAGCGAAAACTTACAAGGTCTTAGCAGTGTAGCAATGAAGGCTACAACTTATAAAAATGCAAAGAAAAAGGCTTAAATCCGAATATCATGAGAGATTGGGGAAAATTTGGTTGTGAAGTTGACTCCATTGTTTGTGCCCAATTTATGCAATGTTAATTAATTTCTAATAAGAAATACACAATCAGTAATTGAGAAGAATACCAAAGAGCATATCACTTTAGCTAGAGTTCTTTCATTCTTTGTCTTGGTGTGCATAAAGTTGGAATGTGATCTTTCTTCATCATCATTAGCCTCACCCCAACTATCTTGGGCCAACTTTTTCATTCAGATTTATAATTAGCTAATTATTAACTAATTATAGATTCAGGCAGTACATCATGAATTAAATACTGTTAAAGTAGTTATAACAATTACTAATTGGTTAATTAGTATTGTATTAGTTAATAATTACCATATAAATGAAACAATAATATTGCCAAGTTTAATTGATTAATTAGGTTGAAAAATTTTGGGTTTAATAACTACATAATTAGTTTTTTTTATTGATGATCATTAAATGACCCTTGAGCAATTAATTGTTTAACTTGTTCGTGATTAATTAAATAGCTAAAATATTCGCTAGCCTTTAAAAATTGAAATTTTATTCATCCCATTGAGTTTTATGTACTTTTTTACTTGTTATATAATGGCATAGAATCAGTAGAATATGGATTTCGGTACTATGGCAGTCTGTGTCTCTAGGACTTTCATTTAATGTTGATGTTGTATTAAAAAATAGCCAACTGGAAAGTGGTTGTTTTGAACATCAATCTCAATGTTAAAAAACTAAATTGTGTTATTTTTTTTCTCTATTATCATGCATGCCATTGTTTGCTCAATTAGAAAGCTGGTGTATGGGAGTTACAATGATAATATGTCTAATTGTAATGATGATATCTATGGAACTATGTTTATACCTGTTTACTAACGCATTTAGCATATAGAAAGAAATGATTATGGTTGATTAACTTTTATGCTTGGATTTATGCATACAATAACAACAACAACAACAATCCTATATACCACTAAGTGGGGTCGGACTTGGATTTATGCATATGCTTCCAAAATGGTTCACTCATGCTTTTTCTGTACTCTTTATAATATATGTTTAGTAATGCAAATATTTGCTTGAGTTCATGAAAAGGTTTTGAGGTTCCTAATGAAATTGTCCCGGACTATCTGCTGCATCAAACATTCCATTTTGTGCTTTGTGTAATTGGCCTTATTTATTGAAACTTTCAGCGTGATATAATTGATTAAAAAAAAAAAAAAAAACCATTCCATCACATTCCAAAAATTAGATATCCAACTTAAGGCCCAAAAAAATAAATGCAATTAAGTGAATTAATATGGATAATGTTTTTGCAAGATTTTTCAATTATGACTAAGAACTTATGATTATACACCTCTCAATATCTCGGGATGATTCCACTCGCTGGAGTTATCAATTTGTTTTCCCTTGAATTTTCACCTTGAGCAAGAAACCATCTCTGTTGATCATATAGATTATAAATTATCTTCAGTTTTTTCTGATAATTGTTTTACTCTGTGGTGACCAAATCTTTTCGATATTAGTTGCTCATCGAATGCACATGCACATCAGGTGATAAACTGCACTTATATAAGGGACATTATGTGAATTGTGGCATTCCCCGGACAATATCAGCTGCTGGGGCAGGTAAAGGCGGGGTATTGGAAAGACCAACCATAGAGAAGTTTATTCCTGGTCAAGAGTCTGAGTTTGACCTGAGGTACTTGCATCAGCCTGACTTAATCTTCATTGTTATTGCAGCTTTTTTTAATGATTTTAGATCCAAATAAGTGGTAATCCGTGTTGTTTTCTTAAAATATGTCTTATAAAAATCAGGAAAAGGCTCATTAGGTTTACTTAAATTTACTTTTATGGTTATGTGGAAATATGGGAAAGACTTTTATTTTTCACTCTACTCAATGAATTACTCCTTAGTACTTATATAATAGTGTGTCCATCATACCGGTCCACAAAATAAGAAAAAGGAATCCTTTTAAATGAGGAATCTCACCAAATAGAAATGTCTAGTAAAAGAAACACAATTTGTGAAATACATTTTGAGTGAAAAATAAATGCTTTCTTGATCAAGCATGCAAATTAGCACTTTTTTACACTCCTCGCCCTCAAGCTAGTTTATATGATTGTACAAAACAAGTTTGGACTTCTATTCATCATAATTGACCCTTTGTAGTCTTTGGTGAGAATATCAATAACATGAAGTTGTATCTTTCGTCTCAACCTTAAGTTCCCTTCATAATCTTTGAATCCACATTCTCTCACATATTTCTAGTGCAAGGGCACAATTCAGATTCAACACTATTTCAAGAGACGACAACTTACTTTTTTACTTCTCGACATGATGAGATTACCCCAAACGTATTAATAACATTTATTTATTGATTTCATATGAATTACCTCTCCTCAGTTAGCATCTTCTTTAGTCTGATAATTTTCTCTGAGTGATCATTTGTCAAAAAACTATCATCTACATATATTATGAGAATAGCAATTGTCTTTAGGATTAGATTTAACAAACAGTGTATGATCAATTTGACATTGATGACATCCTTTTGTAATAATTGTTTTAGCAAACTTGGAAAACCATGTTCAAGAAGATTGCTTAGCCATAAAAAGACTTCTTTAACTTACAAACCAACCTATTGCTCTAGCTATTTTCCAAGGTCGGAGGTATAGTCATCTAGATTTCTTCACCAAGGTCACTATTCAAAAAGATATTTTTGATATCAAGTTGGTATTAAGATTAACCTTGATTTACTGTAAGAGAGAGTAGAACCTGATTAAATTTGACAACAAGTACAAATGTTTCCTGATAGTCAATCATATAACTTTGTTGAGCCCTTGGGAACCATTTTGGATTTTGATATTTACCCTTCTGTCTCATTTATACTTGATCATGAATAGACATTTTTAGCCTACCTGATTTTTTCCATGCGGTAATTCTATAAGTGTTCATGCGTTATTCTTTTCTAGAGCCCAAATTTCCTCTTTAACTACATGCTTTAATGTTGAAACCTTGAGAACCTCTTGGATAGAGTTGAAAACTTGCACACTATCAAGGTTTGTCATGAAAGTCCTGTAAGATGGTAGCAATTTCCCATAAGCTACATATATTTAAATTGGATGACTAGTGAACCATCAAGTAGCTTTTTTATGTGTAGTTGGTTAACTAAAGTCTTCAACCATCGACGTAATTCTTGAGTTGAGGAATCCATAGCAATTTGATTATCGTATGCAGGACTTATTTATGGTTCTTGATAGTCTTTGGTCTATGTAGTGTCCTCTGCATGCTCAGTGGTCCTTTTGGTGTAGACACAAAATTCCTGATTATTGGTGTCATGTTGAAGTGTTGTAGAGACAATTGGGACTGTTTCTGTGACAAAATTTGGTTATTCAAGTGGAGTTATTTGAGGTACAAGTTTTGATTTGGTTAAAGGAAGAAATCCCAAATTTGATATTCACTCAAGTTCTTTCAACTTCCGCAGCCTCACACAGAGTTTTGTTACTTCGTTTCCGTAAGCGCTTATGACTCATTGTATTCATATAGAACAATCAACAGAGATGCTGCTTCCATCGCTTTGTTTCCTGCAAGCAGTGACTCGTCATTTTCATGCAAGCAATTCACAGAGATAGGGCCACTATTTTCACACGAGCAGTTTGCAGTGATATGGAATCCCAACATTTTCTCTCTCTAATATTCTCATTTTCCCTGGTTCTGCAGCCAAGCCTCTTTTTCTGATAGAAATCAGTTCCAGCGGACTTGATCCAGACACACTCTCTAGCAGAAATTTTGTATTGATAATAGACAAATTTCAGTGAATTTTGTATTGGCAATAGACAGTTTCTCTCTCTCTCTAGTGTAAGTTTTGTGTCAGCAGCATACAATTTCCTTTTCTAGTGGAAAACTTATGTTGACGACGTATAGTTTTTCTCTCCAATGAAGATCTTGATGATGACCAAATATGACATGAAAGCTGGTTTTTCCTCTTCAGAAGTTATGTCTGAATCTGAACCTAGAATGTTGATTCTGCAACATCTGAAGTCTATGTTTGTATCACCAATTAGAAATTACATGATAATAATTTTCTTCAATGATCTCAATTTGTATTCATACACATTTATGGTAAAGGAAAAAATGATCTTCTCGCTTAAGATTCTGCACCAGAAGTTACTATTCATAAACATCGGACATGGAAGATTGAAGATCACATGACCATGTCATAGCTTATCAACTCCATGACCACGAAAGTTAGAGAAAACTTCCTCTTGCACAAAACGATAAAAGAGATTTGGAATGCCACAAGGAAAACCTATTCAAGTTTTGACTACACCTCTGAATTGTTTGACATTGAAACTAGATTACATGACCTGCCACAAGGTGAGTTAAATGTTACTCAATATTTCAACACTCAACTAGATATATATGAAATATACACATAAAGGTGCCACAATATTCTCCCATTTACAATACCATTGTTGAACAGAAAAGAATTGTCAATTTCCTATTAGGACTTAACAAACTAAATGAATTCGGAGGAAAAATCATTGGAACCAAACCTCTTCCCTTAATTCGTAAAGCCTTTGTTGAAGTACGAATGGAAGAGAGAAAGAAGAAATTGATGATGGTAGTTAATCCCATTACATCAAATGTTAACAACTCAGCTATATACACTCACAAATTATCACAGGACAACAAGTCAAAGTAATATAGACCTTGGTGTGAATAATACAATGAGCTTGGTCATCTGAAGGGGAAGTGCTGGAAAATTTATGGAAAATTTGCAAAATAGAAACCCAACAAAGTCAATGGTGATGGGTTAAATCAAACAAACACAACATCAAAGGAAGATAAACAACATAGTCAATTTAGTAAGGAACAACTTGAAGCTCTCTAAAGACTTTTGTGCCATTATTTTAAGTCTTCTAGTAGCCTTTTAGCACATCAAGGTAGTCTTTCATTTGCTCTTATTGCTTTCAACAAGAAAAATCAATCTTGGATAGTAGACTCTAGAGCATGTGATCACTATTTTTCAATCATTTAATTCTTACAAACACCATTATGGAGTTAGAATCGCAGATGACTCCGTCTCATCTGTGGAAGGAAGAGGAAGTGAGAAATTTACGAAGGATCTTATTCTTCAATTTATTCTTTATGTTTTTAAACTTCATTGTAATTTGTTGTCTATCAGTAAACCCACTTTTAACATGAATTGTGTTACTAAATTTTATCGTAGTTTGTGTGAATTTTAGGTGATGGACTCGGGAAAGGTGATTGGCTATGCTGATATGTATTATTGTAGACTTTATCTGCTTACTAGGACTCCCACTTCAAAAGGACCATCATTAACAATTCTTTGAGTTAAGTCTTGTATCTGAGTCTCTTTCTCATGAGAGTCAAACCATGTTATGACATTTTCACCTTGGGCATCCTAACTTTTATTATATTTAAAAATTGTATCCCCATTTATTTATATTAATAAATGTCTAATTTTTATGAGTTTGAAACTTGCTAACATGCTAAACACACTTGATAAGTGTACCCAAGTCTCAAAATATAAACCAACACATCATTTCTCCATGATTCATAGTGATACTGGGGACTCTCAAAAATAAAAAATATAAATGGGACTAGGTGGCTTGTCATCTTCATTAATAACCACGCTAGGACTGCTTAGACATTTCTTATGAAAGAAAATCTGAAGTTGCCAACATATTTGAAACCTTCCACAACATGATCATCACTCAATTCTAGACTACAATTCAAATTCCTAAAATCGATAATTCAAAAGTTTACTATAACTTGACTTTCAGCCTTATATATCAAAAAATTACATCATTAATTTAAGCTCTTATGTTGACACATACCAACAAAATGGTGTGAATGAGAGAAAGAACAAATATCTCCTTAAAGTAGCCCGGTCAAATCTATTCATTAATAATGTACCCAAACACTTTTGTGGGATGCAATTCTCACATCCACCTATTTCATAAATAGGATGCCCAGCAGAGTATTAAACTTTAACAAACCTCTTAGCACTCTCATAAAATTCTGCCCGCATATTCAGTCATTCACATCAAACCTACTACTATTTTGGTTGCATCGCTTTTGTTCATCTACATCGACCTAATCAGACCAAACTTGATCTTAGGTCATGCAAATCATCTTTGTGTGCTACACTTCGAACAAAAAGGGATACAAATGCTACTATCCAGAAACACAAAAATTTTATAACTCAATGGATGCCACAAGAATGTACAACATACTCAGTACCCCAAATTTAACATTTAGGATATGAGTTGGACAGAATTTCAGATTTGGGATACCATTCAAGAACCTCGAGCTCACCTCCCTTATATCTCTGATGAACCCTCCTTGTCCCCATTATCACAGATCAACCTAAAAATGAAATAATTACTCCACAAAATCCTTTCACGGCTCCCACTAAGATCCAAGAACTTTGTGTGTACACTAGAAAGAAATAACCCAATGAACATCTAAGATACAATATGCAAAATAAGTAATGCAAATCATTGGAACAAACTCCACATATCACAAATATTCACACTACGGTTAGGTCAACACATCATAAACATCGAGAGGAAAAAGGAGCACAAGAATGCACAACATACATGATAAAAGAATTTGTGACATTGAAAATTATCATCCTCTTACAAATTTTTTGCTCAGAACTTGGTGCATGTCTCAAATTCAATCTAAGAAGCCTTTTATATTCCTATTCTAAAAAGGCTATAGAACAAAAGATTCTCGCCTTTGAAAAAAATGATACAGTGATCATAACAACTTTGTTACGTAGAAAGATAACTGTGGAGTGCAAATAGATATTCACTGTTAAGTAGAAAGCTGATGGGAGCATAGAAAAATTCAAGGCTAGACTTATAGCAAAAGTGTTCAGTCAGTCTTATGAGATTGACTATCAAGAGAAAATTGTACCAGCACAAAACTCAACATCGTAAGAGTATTATTCTCATTAGCGTCAATTAGGATTGATCGTTACAACAGTTAGACATTAAAAATGTATTTCTTAATGAGGATATTGATGAAAAAGTGTATATGAAGGTCCCTTCAGAATTAAAGAATGGTACAAATAAATTGTTGATGTGTAAATTAGAGAAATCGTTATATGGGTTGAAACAATCTCCTAAAATAGGGTTTGCAAGGTTCACCAATACTATTATTGCCAATGGGTATTATCATTGTTAGGTTGCTTATACTTTGTTTTTGAAATCAAATTAAGAATGTATGATAGTTATCCTTATTGTATATGTGACATTATTTTTACATGTAATGATGTAAGACAACTTAAAATAATTAAAAGAATGGTCTTTGAGTGTATGATCAAAGATCTTCAAACCTTAAGATGCTTTTTGTGAATGGAAATAGCTAGATCCAAAAAAGGCATTATCATATCCCAGAGAAAATATATCCTTGACTTATTAACGGAGACATAAATGTTAGGATGTAAATTAACAAATAATTTGATGGGTCCTTGTCAACGAGAACACCCAAGTTGAAAAATAGAGATATCAAATACTTGTGGGAAAACTTACTATATGTCACATACATGACCTGACATTGCTTTTCTGTGGATGTAATGAGCCAACACATGAACGATCCAAATAAAGACCATTATTTTAAGGTACTTAAAGATGACTCCAGGATGTGGGTTGATATTCAAGAATATTAAGGGTCGTGATAATGAAATCTACATTGATACTAGTTGAGCAGGAGAGCTGATTGATTGAAAATCTATCATAGGTTCTATTCATTCGTATGGGGTAACCTTGTTAAAAAACAAGCTGTGGTGACAAGAAGCAGTGTAGAATTTGAGTATCGTACCGTAGCCCTAAGAAATTGTGAAAGGATATAGCTAAAGAAACTACTGGTGGAACTTCACATGGAGTACAAAAATATTATTAAGATGTTCAGTTATAGTTAATCAACATTAATATTTCAAAGAATCTACACACCATAATCACACCAAACATATAGAGATTGACAAACATTTCATATCTGAGTACGTCAATGTAGGGGTTGTTCGGCTAGACTATATTCTAACTGTATTAGATTATTGACATTCTTATCAAAGATCTTCCTCGGCACCACTTCGGTTATCCCAGCAGTAAGTTTATATACAACTCAACTTGAGGAAGAGTGTTGATATGCATATCTAGTTCAAAAAATTGTGGGTCCGTTATTTCATTTGAGGGGGAGAAATTATTGTCCCTTAATTATCATTTTTATTTCTTTCCCTTTTATCTTGATGATTTCAATTTTCCTCCAACTCTATGAGGTTTAGTTTAAGTTGTATATATAATTGTTGGAGAAGATAAATGGAATTTTTTCCTCTAAATTCTACAATGATCATTTACAATATAGGATGAAACTTGATCCAATGGTTGTCAAATGCATATCTATTGGTTATTCCTCTACTTAGAAGGGGTGGAAGTATTATTTTCCCATTACTCAACATTTTTATTACTACATGGATTTTACCTCGTTTTGAATAATACCTATATTATTCAAAATTTGATATTTCAGGGGTGATATTTCTCAAGCTTATTAACCATGGATCTTTACTCCTTCCAATTTACTGTACCTGAAATCCTTACGTATATTAAACCAAGTCCTCAATTTAGAACTAAATCTCGATGTAGTTATTCTTAGTTCGGACAAATACTCCTCATTTCTGAGATCATCAAAACCTTTTACCAAAAACTTTGAGGTGCCTGCTTATCATAAAACTTGAAGAAAATAAAAAAGAGTAGCGCTCCTTGAAGGATAATGATTTTGAACTATAAAAGAAGCTTTAAGTTAAAGATCCCACTTATGATGGAAACGATATCCAAACACCAATTTGGATATCTTTTTTGAAATGGAGGACTTCTTTTCACGTATCACCAAATGGCTAGTTGTCATGGTGTTAGGATTGTAGTAGTTAAACTGATGATCTGTCAAAAAGTTTTGAAGAGAAGTTGAAGCTAAATTAGATTAGTAAGATGAACCACAAATCACCTTCGGGGATGAAATGAACTGTTGATCTCAACAAAAAAAAAAAATTATTAGCGTATTATAAGGGGAAGCTAGTTGACCAATTGGTGAACTTTAATTTGGGCTTTCAAATTGTAATTGAATGTTTTAATAAATCTTGAGGAATTCATCACTATGAGACTTGTTAAGGAGCCTTAGGTAATTTATATCTAGATTCATTAATGGACTAAGGCTTGGGCTATAACTGGAAGTTAATTTATATGTTCCGAAAATTTCATATCTCGGAGCCTTGAAATTTGAGCACTATCAGCATTACCTTACTGTTAGGAATGCAGGAAAACGCGCACAATAAAAAGGGATCAACTAATAACAATTTGCCTCATTAGACTTCTATTAAATTCCACCAAAACAAAGCCTTAAAACAATAATGGCTAAAGCTACTGTTAATTTTGCTAAAAGGCCTCCTAAATGCAACTTGAGCATATGGCACCACTTGCTTCAAATGTCACCAAAGCATTATGTGACACTGATACGCTTAGAAGGCATTTCTTAGCAAACAAAATATCGTTTTACCCACATTAGTTGTTGTAGGCATTGAATAGTCAATGAGTTCATTACAAAAGTTGAAGAAGAGGATTTTGTCTAGGAAAATATTTATCACGATCCAACCCAGGAGTTTGGAATTACCAAGGTAGGAATTGTAGGTCGGACGAAAGAATCATATTTAACATTTTTTTTTCACAACAAATATAAAATCCAAAGTACAAAAGTCATTTTAATTAAAAAACTTTTATTTACAATATAGCTTTTATATTTAAACATTTACATCTAATAAAAATAAAAACTAAACTAAAATGCTTATCAAATTTCGCTTAACATCTATATACATACTCCCTGAGGTCCATCTAGTCTACAACTGATATTCCTTTAAAATATCAGCAACTAATGTTTGCGTTAAAACAACTCAGTAGGCAAATAGTTCTAAATTACAATCATTTTCATTTTAATATATTTTTTGTAAAAGTGCGGCAACAGCAAAAAACTGTGTAGAAAGAAAGCAGTAAAGAAAATAGTTTCATTTCCATTCATTTATTTAGATTACACTTTTCATAATTTGGAGTCATCGTCTAAACATTTACTTTTAAAAAATATGTTTAACTATCCAACTCACAATAACGGCAGATAATTATTTGGCAGATAATTATTTCGATTTTCATTTTCATTTCATATATGAGTACACTGCATTCCTCTATCAGTATTATCCAGGGGTGACTCTCATATGCATACATATATTAAATTTTATTCATTTTTCATGAATTTAACATTTAAAAGAAAACATGTTTTACATTTTGAAATAAAGGCTGAAAAATAATGAGTAAATAGACTTATTGTAGCATAAAAGTCATTGACACACATCTACAGTGTCGTCTGAAGTTTGCGGTTCTTTTCCTCAATTAGTCTAGGCTTTTGGGTGCACCTTTAATGACAATTTAAATGTAATTAGTTTTTTTTGTTCAAATCTAATCTTTTCTCCTATGAATTCTAGATTTTTATCATTCTTTTCATAATGTATTTAGTTAATTAGCTAATTTGTTATTTGTATAAACATATATACATGTATATGTATTATCTAAACATATACACATATATATGTAGGAATATCCAATTAAACAGTATGTTAAAACATCTACAAATTTGTTTTGGGCAAACCTAACATTAATAATAATTTAATTATAAATATGTTTTAAATATAGTATTCTTTATTAAAATCAAATTTTATACTTGATTTTCCTCTCCGTTCTCATCAAAAATCTCTAAATTGTAAGAATCAACATTTGGATCTTCTGAACATTAATTAAATTAATTAGGATTTACAATTCTAACAAAACTGTTAATAAATAATTAACGTTTCATAACTTAATCTAAATCAAAACATACCTTACCCGCTGCTTGTTCTGAATGAGCGAACCGAGCCTCGTTCGGTTGAGCTGTCCCACAGGCAAAGCTTCAGTGAGCCCTTTCTCTCCAACCTCTCGAACGATCTTACAGGTTGAACGAGAGGAAAAATCACAACACCTCTTCTCCTTCTCTCTAACGAAGAGCTAGGGCAACTTTACCCAAAGGTTATTGTGCAACATGCAATAAATAGTAGAATTGTTGCACTTCACTATTCGTTGTTTGATCATCGCTAGGAACACTACAAACAAGATGAGCATTACGAGCATCATAAATTTATTCATGTGGTAGGATTGTATTTTATTGGATGGGCATAACTTGATGAGACACCAACATGATCTTATTCAAAGTTTCATACCCACCACGTGTAGCCCAACGCCAATAATTGGGTTTAAATCCCTTGCGATATAAATCGAACTTTACTTCTTCAATTGTTAGGTACTCTTGATTTTTGTGCTTTGTACAAAAGTATTGGAATTTACCTTCTGAAAGTTAAATGACTTGCTGTAATACTACTTGAACAAATTACTCAACGCCCTTCAAGAACTCAACTCATCAGTGATTTCTTTTCTTTTGGATATAATCTATTATACATCTATGATCTCAAATTTTTGAATATTAATCTGCAACATACATGTAGATTTATAGATTAATATATTTAGATTTCAGTCGTACGTACATTTTGTATGTAGTACATATTTAATACCCAAACTTCGATCTTTACATACAAACCACCCATACTTCTTATTCATTACATATCTAATCTAACACCTAAACTTTAAATTTTACATACAAGCCACACAATTATTATATATTACACATCTAATGACTTAGCTTCAAATTTTACATGCAAACCACACAATTCTTATAACTTACATGCATACAAATCATACAATTCTTATGCATTACATATCTAACATCTATGCTTCAAATTCTACATACAAACCACACAATTTTTATGTATTACATACATATAACAACACAATTTTAATGCAATATATATGCAAAGCATAAACTTCAATTTTGACATATATTTGACTCAATTCAACTGTAGTACATATCTAACATCTAAACTTCAATTTCTACATACATTCAATGCAATTCTTATGTAACGCCCAAACTTCAATCAGAACATACAAATCACACAATTCTTTTGTATTACATGCATACAAACCACACAATTCTCATGTATTATATATCGAACCATAAACTTCAATTTTGACATGCAAACCACAAAATTTTTATGCATTACGTATCTTACACCTAAATTTCACCTTCCACATACAAACCACACAATTCTTATGTATTGCATATCTAAACTTAAACTTCAATCTCTACATACAAATTAAACCACACAATTCTTATGTATTACAGATCCAACCCTAAACTTCAATATTTACATACAACCACACAATTCTTATGTACTACATACCTAACACAAACTTTAATTTTTACATTCAAACCGCACAATTTGTATGCATTACATATGTTACACCAAAACTTAAATTTCTACATATAAACCACACAATTCTTATGTGTCACTTTTTCTAAATCTAAACTTCAATTTCTACATATACAAACTATACAATATGAATGGCTAATCTAACCCTAAATCTCAACTATTTCACACAAATCACACAATTCTTATGCATTACATATCTAACACCTATAGTTCAATTTTCACATACAAACCACATAATTCTTATGCATGACATATCTAACACCTATACTTCAATTTTCACAAACAAACCACATCATGCATTACATACCTAACACTTCTACATCAAATTCTATATAGAAACTATACAATTTTTATGTATTATATATATAATAATTGAAAATAAATAAATAAATAAATGTAATAATAATTACAATAATAATAATGATAATTCTAATAGACATTAAAAATAAGCATCCTTTCAGTTACGATTTAAAAGTTATATTCCCTCTTTTGAATCAACAGTTTCCCTCATTCAAACTGACAAGAGACAAACCACAGAAGGAGAAAGAAGAGAAGAAGAGGAGAAAGAAAAGGGGAAGTCATCGCTTGTTGCATAGGAGACGACGTCGCCTAGTCGATCTGTCGAGGTGGAAGGAAGGTGGTTGTGCGAATTTAACGATGTGTTCTGTCATGTCGAACCCTAGCCGAGGGAAGCAGCAACATTCTGTTTGCTTGTAGAGGAAGAATGAAGCAGCGTTGTAGTGCATGTATGGAGTCGGGTTGAGCGCGGTCTAAGGCATAGGAGGAAGGAGGTCTGTGGCTCTGCGAGAGAAGGGAAGTTGTATTCGTGAGCTATATGTGCGCTACTCTGAGTCGAGGAATGAATAGGAGAGGAGTAAGTGTGGCTCTGTCGAAAGGAGAAGAAACCAAGCGGGTGCAAACCAAAGGAGAGGAAGAAGGGAGAGCCTTGTGTGCCTGAGCTAGGGCAGTTGGCTGTAGGTATAAGAGTATCAAAGTTATTAAATTATGAAATTTGAGAGATAAAAGGTGACGCAAACTTCCTGTAAGCCGAAAGAGGAATCTTGTGTAAGGAAGCAAACCAAGCTTTTTAAGGTAAATAATTATCTAATTATTTTAGGTGTTATTTTAATTATGTCATTAGGCATATATTTTAAGTCTTTCTTTTTTAGTTGGATTTTTATAATCATATACTCTTTAATCAACATGGGTGATAGTCAAGGGAGTAGTGAAGGAATAAGCTTTTACAAAGGTCTCTTAAGATAGGTGAGTAATTATTTTCTTATATGTATTAAATTAATATTTTATTAAATGAATAACTTATTTATTAATTTGTTTAAAAAGAAATATTTCACTTGTTTTGCATTTTGAAAGTATAAAATATGTTTCATAAATGAGAAAAAAATAACTGACATATAAAAGTATATTTTAAAGAATTTTTAATGGCTATGAAATGATAAGTAAAAGACTAAGTCATACAGGATTACTGTGATATAGTACTGACAGAAGATGCGATGTATCCGTGCACAATTAATGAAATGATAAAGGTGTACATTCCGGTACATTTTCAGAAGTACCTTCAATTACATTTTTTAGGGTACATTTGGGTACATTTTTTGAGGATACATTCAGATATTATAATAATTCTTGTATGACTCTTAAAGAGATTAAAAATGGTAAATATTTAAATTGAAACAGAAAGGGATACATTTAAAGTAAAAGTTAGAATTTTTATATAGAACTAGACAACATTTTCTTTTGATCGTTCATACATAGCATTTGTATATGAATTTAATGCATATTATCATTATAATTGCTCACTAAGTTAAACTTACTATTGAATTTAATTATCTTTTAGGAAAGGAAAAATTATATGTTGATATGTCTTGCAAGAGAGATTTAGTTTACCGAAGAAGAACCACTGCTGCTAGGCATTATTTTTGTACAATTTTATTTTGGATAGTGATATATTGTTGTGTTGATTTAGATGTTTTACTTTCAGATTATTTTGTTACTGTTGGACAATTTAAATTTCATTACGTGCATTTGTAGATTTTGTAGTGGCTCTTTATTATATTGAAAGTATTAAATATGAGGACAGTAAATTAAATGTTAATATCATCTCACCACAATTCCTGACTTATTAATTCTGAGCTATCAGACCGTGTCATAATAACATGTCTGAAACCAAAACTTAATTATTTACATAAAAAAACTAAAATCCTCAAATTTTATGAAGGAGAAACACAAAAGAGAAGAAAACTTTAACTACAGGTCGGAGCTGCGATTTTGCCAGTGCAAAAACGCTTGAGATGTTGGACCCCTCATTGGAGAAAAAGATAGTCGGAGTCGCTGGAGACTATGGAGGAATGAAACAGAGGAGCGCGAATGAGACCTGTTGTGCGATATAGTATTTTAAAGCACTTGTGCCGGACAAATTTCGGTGCAAATTATTTAGCGTCAGACTCTTTGATGCTATTAAGTGATTTTAATGTGTTGACAATATGTAGACACAAACCGCAATACATACAGTTTGAGTCGACATGTTATCGAGGCAAATTTCCCAGCAAGTATTTAGCGTCCTGTTTTGGGACGCAAATCTGACATTAAATTTTACGTCAGCTGCTCTAAAACTAAAGTTAATATCAAGCTTTCTTGTAGTAGAAGTTTTGATAATCTGACGTATAACTTCAAGTTTCTTCATTTCTTAAAATATTTAACCATTCTTGACAATAGCCTAATTTGAATGTTACATTGATCTTGTATTTCAAAATTATTTGCATGTTTTTTATCTTAAATGATTAGTTAATTCATTGTTGTGCAATATCGTATTTTAAGGCACTTGCATCGGACAAATTCCGGTGCAAATTATTTAGCGCTAGACTCTTTAATGTTATTAAGTGATTTTAATGTGTTGACAATATGTAGACACAAAGTGCAACACAAACAGTTTGCGTCGACATGTTATCGAGGCAAATTTCCCAACAAGTATTTAGCGTCCTGTTTTGGGACGCAAATCTGACATTAAAATTTACGCCAGTTACTCTAAAACTAACATTAATATCAAGCTTTCCTGTAGTAGAAGTTTTGATAATCTGACGTATAACTTCAAGTTTCTTCATTTCTTAAAATATTTAACCATTTTTGGCAATAGCCTAATTTGAATCTTACATTGATCTTGTATTTCAAAATTATTTGCATGTTTTTTATCTTAAATGACTAGTTAATTCATTGTTTAAATTCTATAATGACTATATAACTGATAATAAATAGTATGAAAGCTATTTCTTTTATCTTTCATTCTAAAATGATTTGTCGTTCCATGAAGTATTAATTTAGAACTCGAACTTTTAAATAAATTTTAACTTCATATGTTATGATATTTTTGGGATCTAGATTTGAAATGCCAAAATTTGAAAATTTGAAATTCAAAATTATTATATTTAAATTATGTTATATTTATCATTACTTCGAGAAAAATTGTGTTTTTTTATGCTTCAAATATTTGATGGAAGAGTTACATACCACTCAATTCCTATGTATTACAAATCTAACACCTGCACTTCAATTTTTACATGCTAATCACCTTACCTATGCATGAAAAGGTGTATTTCAAGTTAAAATGTTGGTTTTTTTAAAATTTTTTATGAAATATTTGAGTGGTATAAATTTAACATACATACTTTAGGTACTAGATAGGTAAATACATAGGAATTGGGTGTTATGTATGTAAATGACACTTAAAATATATTTTATCAACTATTATTTTAAGATAAATACTCTAAAGTATCATTAATAACACAATTCTTACTATTACATATAATGATAAACTTATTCTTTTGATCATATCATTGAAAATTATTAACTCAGAATATAGTTAAGAAATCCATAATATTATATTTTTAATTTTTATTAACATGCACTTAGTGCATGTGCAGTTATACTAGTATATTGAGAACTGTCAAATTCTTTCTTTTTCTATTATTATTACTCTTAAGGAGCTTTGCTGCGAACCTTTAGATGATTCTAAAATTGAAAAATAAGACTTGCCAGATTTCTTTGACGCACAAAATCCATGAATCTTGCCATCTTAGAGTTCATGTGTTGTGCCTCAACATTATTTTTCTTTGTTACTATATTGGTACAGCAAGAAATAGCCTGGTTTTTGTATCGTGCAGGAAATCGAGGAAAGTAGCTCCTCCGTATCGTGTAATTTTACATAACGACAATTTTAACAAGCGCGAGTATGTCGTCCAAGTACTCATGAAGGTCATTCCTGGAATGACTCTCGACACTGCAGTCAATGTCATGCAAGAGGCACACTATAACGGTTTGTCGGTCGTAATTGTGTGCACTCAGGCTGATGCAGAAGAGCATTGCATGCAGCTGAGGGGCAATGGCCTTCTAAGTTCCATTGAGCCTGAAAGTGGTGGGTGCTGAGACAAACTCCATACATTACATGAAGCACTTATACTGATGAATCAGAATCTGCTCATTTGTATGTGCATAATAATATGTGAAATGTGAGATGCTTCATATTGTTAAAAAAAGGGGGAGACATAAAGCTAGAGACTTTATTGATGTATGATTATTGGTCTATCTTGCAGGTTGAAAAACTTGTGCATACAAGTGAAATCTGGTGCTATGGTTACTGTGGTTAAATCTGCATCTAAAGGAGAGTAAATCATTCTTTATGTTTTCGTTAATCTCGATCCTAATTCAATGGTAAGGGTTCATACATAGAAATATTGGATGCTAACTGGAAGGCTATCAATACTATATTTGAAAGTTATGAAGAGTTATCAATTTTTAGGTTTTTTGAAGGACATCTGTTCAATGATGAGAAGGTTTATTTACAGAATACAATGTGGTCCTTCAATTAGGTTCCAACGTCTATATTGGGCATTTAAATTATCAATTGGTGGCTGAAGTTATTATGGGCTAGTGCAGGATGAGATTTTTCTTTTAGGCAATTGATTGTCGCAATTGATGCTGACAATGCTTTGTTTTCATTAGCATTTACTGTTATGGAGTGAATGCAATGAGCAATGGTGGGGGATTCAAAAGTTCCTACCAAATAAGCATGCGTTAAATTTCATATATTCATGATAGACCTATATACATAGTTGTTGGGAAGAAATATTTTGGGCTGCTCATTGATGTGTATTAGAACATTCGAGGTGGTAGAGTAATAAATTATTGCTTTAGTATTATACGAGAATTCAACACACATACATATGAAAGAGAAACATACAGTAGTGACACTAGATGTTTTTACGTAGAAAACCTGTATAGTAAAAAATTACGGGGTCTGACCTAGTTGCGAAAATTCACTATAAATGATGACTATACAGGTTCATCCTTCTCTTAAATTAGAAAAGATGAAGTTACAAAGTTGTATAACTATAATATGACTGCGGTTCTTGGTGATAGTAGGTTGCAAGGGTCATTATTGATTGTTGTAAAAGTAGTCCGCCGTGAGTGTTGTAGATGGTTGTTCCAAAAGCGTTGATTGGCTAGAGAAACTGTAGTAAGCAGTTGTGGGGACTGTGGACCACATAGGCCATAATGACAAATATAAATGACGACCTTAGATCGCAGGGGGCAGGAGTCGAGAGCTGCACGAACTGTGGTCATTGTAGGTCTTAGTGGCGAGTATGAATGACGTTTATAAGTCGCAGAGCCGCATGAGCTGTGAATCACGTAGGCCATTGGGGTGAGTATAAATGAAGTACATAGGTCATGAGGGTTGGAGTAGGGAGCTGCATAAGCTGTAAATCACGTAGATCATTGGGGCGAGTATTAGTGACGTCCGTAGGCCGCGGGGGTCGGAGTTGGGAGCTGCATGAGCTGTGAATCACGTAGGTCGTTGGGGCAAGTATTAGTGACGTCCGTAGGCCACGAGGGACGGAGTCTAGAGCTACATGAACTAATGACCATGTAGGTCGTTGTTGACAATGGACCGTAATGATGAGCTCTTGTCCCACAGACGAGTTACTAGACTTTTCAGGTTATAACATTGTCGATTGACGGTGTGTGGTTGATACTGATGATGATGGTGGTTAGTGGTGGTCGACGACGGTTTGCGGTGATCGACGGTGGTTGGCGGGGTCGACGGCTGTTGATGTAGTTAACGACGGTCGGTGGTTGATGATAGTCGGTGGTTGTTGAGGGAGGTCAGCGGTCGGTGGTGATGTTGAGCTACAACTTCTCCTCAAAGCCTCAAACCCTCTTTAGGCTTCATCCCCCTCTCATGTAAGGGGTAGAGATCTATTTATAGTATTCTGGGTGCAATTAACGCACTAATATGAACCATTTTGATCGGACGGTTCAGAGAGTTTCCTCGAGTCATATGGTGTTTAATGAACATTTGAGTGATTTAATTATGTCGAAATTGAGTGATCTTGGGCTCGTTTGATTCGTCTTGTCGAGACGCTCAATTTGAGTATAGACTTGCTAGTGTCGGCATCTGTTTGAAATCCCAAATGTGTCCGGAAATCTTTTAAGAGTAGTTTCATGACTTGATCTGGGTTCAATTTGACTCAGATCAGACTAATTTTTATATCAGTAGGTTCTTCTCATCGAACCAATCAGTTTGACTATAAGTTTGCTGAAAACTGAGCTCTGGATGAATTTTTATCAAGATTTGAACATTTCTTATTCAAAATATCGTCTCGAGATTCATGTCGGATAATGAAAATTTGTTGATGGCATATCAGTTGCCCCTTATTTTT
>NEWO01000229.1:901325-919805 GCA_003013225.1 Phalaenopsis aphrodite
ACGTTGACGTGAACGACCTTCCGAGACTGCAGTGAAGGTTGGCCCCCACATTGAAGAATGCATCAGAGATGATTTTCATGACGTGAAGGAGGTTCATTCACCAGTTGGATGAAGTACATCATTGGGAAAGGAATTAGGTGCACAATGTCTTAGAGTTAAAGACAATACCGAACAGGATTTTGTTTCCCACAGACGATGCTAAACTGATGCATACTAGAAAATTCGCAGCAGTAGAGTAACAACTTATCGTCTTAGTATTGTACGAGAATTCAACACACATACAGATGAAAGAGAAATATACAGTAGTGACATTAGAGGTTTTTACATAGAGAACCCGTAAAGGGAAAAACTATGGGGTCTGACCTAATTCCGAAAATCCACTATAAATGATGAGTATACAGGTTCATTCTTTTCCTAAATTAGAAAAAATGGAATTATAAAGTTGTATAACTATAATCTGGCTGCGGTTCTTGGTGATAGCAGGTTGCAATGGTCATTATTGCTTATTGTAAAAGTAGTAGTCTGTCGTGAGTGTTGTAGATGGTTGTTCCAAAAGCATTGATTGAGTAGAGACACTGTAGCAAGCAGTTGTGGGGATTGTGAACCACATAGGCCGTAGTGGCGAATATAAATGACACCCTTAGACCACGCGGGGCAGGAGTCGGGAGCTGCACGAGCTGTGGACCATGTAGGCCATAGTGGCAAGTATGAATGACGTTCGTAGGCCGCGAGGGCCAGAGTTGGGAGCTGCATGAGCTCTGAATCACGTAGGCCATGGGGTGAGTACGAATGTCATTCATAGGTCGCAACGACAGGAGTCGGGAGCTGCATAAGCTGTGAACCACATAGGCCGTTGAGGCGAATATTAGTGACGTCCGTAGGTCGCGGGGGTTGGAGTCGGGAGCTGCATGAGCTGTGAGCACGTAGGTCAAGGGGCGAGTATTAGTGACGTCCGTAGGCCACAAGGGCCAGAGTCAGGAGTTGCAAGAACTAATGACCACATAGGTCGTTGTTGACACATGGACCGTAGTGATGAGCTCTTATCCCACAGACGGGAAATGATTACTAAATTTTTTAGGTTATAACATTGTCGATTGACGGTGTGTGGTTGGTATTGATTGACGATGGTGGTTAGCGGTGGTCGACGATGGTTGGCGGTGGTTGACAGAGTTTGGCGGGGTCGACGATGGTTGACGTAGTCAACGACGATTGGTGGTTGATAAAAGTTGGTAATTCTCGAGGGAGGTTAGTAGTGGTCGACGATCGTCGGCAATGGACGACAACGGTCGGCGGTGATGCTGAGCTACAACTTCTCTTCAAAGACTTAGGCTCTCTCTAGGCTTCAGTCCCCTCTAATGTAAGGGGTAGTGGTCTATTTATAACATTATGTGTGCAATTAATGCACTAATATGAACTATTTTGATCGGACGGTTCAGAGAGTTTCCTCGAGTCATACGGTGTTTAATGGACATTTGAGTGAGTTAATGATGACAGAATTGAGTGATTTGGGCTCGTTGGATTTGTCTTGTCGGGACGCTCGATTTGAGTATAGACTTGCTAGTGTTGACATCTGTTTGATTTTCTAAATGTGTCCGAAAATTTTCTAAGAGTAGTTTCATGACTTAATCTGGGCTCAATTTGACTCGGATCAGACTAGTTTTCATATCATTAGGTTTGTTTCATCGAGTTAATCAGTTTGACTATAAGTTTGCTGAAATTGGAGGTGTGGATGATTTTTTATCAAGATTTGAACGTTTCTTATTCAAAATATTGTCTCGAGATCTGTGTCATGCCTCGAGATTCGTGTCGGATGATGAAAATTTTTTAATGGCGTATCACTCATAGCTATCAAAATTTTTTCTGTGCGGACTCCTGACTCTGCTCTACGTGCGGCGCAGGGTATTCCTGAGTTATTTTTATGTTATTTCTGGGTTATTTTCTATAGTCCCAAAATAACCCATAAATAACACGCGACCTTTATTTTTGGGTTAGGTTATTTCAGGATTATTGAAAATAACTTGAAAATAACTCAGGAATAACATACACCGCACGTAAAGGTAGATCAGGTGTCTGGACAGAAAATGCGCGCCATAGCTATTGGGTTAGACTTTCATGAAAGCATTTTAAAAGAGCTCTATAGAGAAAGACTTTTGTAGATTTAAAATTTGTATGCTAAAAGATATGTTGGGTTGGTGGCATTGATGTTGAAAACATTTTTATATTGTTAATACATGAGAATTACCATAAATAGAACAACTTAAGCTTATAAATGCTTGATTGATGGAAATGTTTCCAAGTGATTGCTTATATATGATGGTGAATTTAGGTATGTAATAATATGATAATACATCTAAATGTTTCAATTGGTACTTGAAATGTGCTAGGGGTTGTTAATTTAAGCGATGCTTTGCTGATATGCTATCAACAAATCTTCATTGTTCGCAATGTATCTCGATACATGACATGGATCTTGATGAAATTGACGCAATGATAGAAAACACGGTCCAATCTGAGCAAAATCAATCTTAGATTAAGTAGTTAATCCACATTTAAAAGCATTCTGAACATACTTGAAAATTCAAACGAACACTGACTCTAGCGAGTTTATAGTCAAATCGAATGTCTCGATAAGACAAATTCAACGAGCTCAGGATCACTCAATTTCGACATCATTGAGGCCCCCAAATGTCCATCAAATACCGTTTGATCAAATGAAGTTTTCCCGACCCTCCAATCAAAGTGGTTCAAATTCTTGCATTAATTGCACCCGAAACTCTATAAATAGAGCTCTACCTATCTCTTGAAAAGAGGAGAGAGTCTGGGGCCCAATGAGAAGAGCTTGAAGCTTACAGAAAGAAATGAAGTCCATTATCACCACCTCGTCATCCACCGCCAACCAGCGATTGTCGATTGCTGTTAACCGTCACTTGTCAGCTACCACAAATCACCATTCATCGCCGCAAACTTCTTATGACAAGTTAATCTCAGCTCCAACTTTGTAACTTGGAAAATTGTGAACTAGAGACCGTACTTGTAATCTCCAAATTATTGTTGATCTTTTCAGCTATGTCAGACCTCATGATATTTTCCCTTTCAAGATTTTTCTACTTAAAACTTCAGGTGTCTCTACTGGTTATTTTTTTGTATGAGTGTGTTTTGAGTTCTCGTACAACACTAAGGCAATAATTCATTGCTCCCCGTCATGAATCTTCTAACAAACATCAGTTTGGCGACATTTGTAGGAAACGAAGCACCATTCAGCAGTGTCTTCAACTCTGAGACGCTGAGCCCCTACTTCATTTCCCAATGATTTACATCATCCAACTCGCAAAAAAACTTATTTTGCATCTTGAAGATCATCTTTGGAGCATTCTTCGATGTAGAAGACAACCTTCACTGCAGTCTCAAAAGGTCATTCACATCAACGTCCCAGGCCTGATTGTGGTGGGGTTGTCTTCTCGCATCATATTTAGATACAAATTCTTTTACAACTTCTTTCAGGCCAGTGGGCAACCTTCACTGCAGTCTCGAAAGGTCATTCATGTTAATGTCTCGGACATACCTATGGTAGGATAGTCATCTCACATTTCGTTTAAACAACAAGTCCTTTAGAACCACTCTTAGACTGAGGGCAATCTTCGTCGCAACTAACGCTTCCTTAGTGCCCTCTCACCTTATTGAAATTATTCTTTAACCAGATCAAGAAGTTGATCTCTTCAAGACACGATGGGAAGATACGGTGCCCCTGGAAGTTAAGCACAAAAGGCAATACTCGATGGAAAGATACCGTGACCCTAGAAGTCGAGCTCAAGAGGTAATACTCGATGGGAGCATATGTTATCCCTGAAAGTCGAGCTCAAGAGGAAAAACTAGATGGGAAGCTATTATGCCCTTGGAAATCGAGCCCATGAGGCAAAACTTGATGGGAAGATACGGTGCCCCTGAATGTGGAGCCCAAGATGCAAGACTCAATGGGAAGCTATCATACCCTTGGATGTCGAGCCCAAGCGGTGAGACTTAATGAGAAGATACTATACTACTAAAGTCGAGCCTAGGAGGCAAGACTCAATAGAAAGTTACCATGCCCATGGAAGACGAACCCAAGAGGCAAGTCTCATTGGGAAGCTAGTATTGCACAAGGTCCTCAAAATAAAGACTCCATGTAAGCAAGTGGTTGACAGGATCTCCACTCAAAGACCTCAGAAGGATAGAAGTCTTAACACACAGGTACATCAAAGACCTCAGATGGCTACACGCCTCAGGAGGCACAAGTACATCAAAGACCTCAGGAGGCTACGAGCCTCAGAAAGCACCGACAATTTCAAGCTTCTAAAAGGCATAAGCCTGAGAAGGCGCAATCCTAAGAAAATATACACATAAGAGGATACAAATCTCAGAAGACACAAGTCTAAAAAACTACGTGATTCTTTTTATATATAAAGTGCATGTGCTAACTTTGATTGCAGATTTTTGCATGTTTAAGAAGCAAAAAAAAAACTCATAAGGAATAAGCCTCAGAAAACGTTGGCACCAATATGCACCCCAAAAGTTGGGTAATAATACCCCAGAAGTGGGGCAAAAACATCCCAGAAGGGGCAACTCCAACTCATAAGGAAAGACAAAAGCAACCTCCTAAGCAACATCCAAATTTTTATTGCATCGAGCTTGAGAAAACTTACATATAGACACATCATCACCGTACCACATCAGACAATTGAAAGGCTACAAAGATCAACTTATACTTATAGAAGCGCTACAACAAATCATCTCATCTTCGAGTGGAGTCAACATCACCTCCCCAAAATTTCAGTCCTTCTACTGATCCTCAAGGGATCTCTAGATATCGCCACCAAAGAAGCATGAAAATCTCCCCCTCAAAGCGAGGTCGAAAAACTCCAACATTTCCTTATCTCCATCGAAATGCGCAACAAAAAGCAAGAAGATCCCGAGTCATTTGCTGGGCAGGGACGGGGATAAATTTTGTCATCTCAACAGCGTGAAAGAAGATCTTATTTATCGTCTACAGGTTAGAGATGACTTTCCTCTACACCTTCAAGAAAGAAGATCTAGTTGATTGTTTAGTACATAGGTTGTGGACAACTTTCCTCAACACCTTCAAGAAAGAATATCCGTTGGTTGTCTGCTACGCAGGATGTAGACGATTTTCTTGTGGGCCGCAACACGAAAAAGAATCCCCTTAATAACCTGCTACGTAAGACGGGGATGACTTTGTCCTTCACAACAACATTAAAAAAGATACCGTAGATCGTTTGCTATGCAGAACGGACACGATTTTCTTCTTCTGAGACATTGATTGGCTGCCAAAGAATCAATGAAACTTTACTCTCCACTATCTATCTCTCTTTTTCTCCTCCTCTTCCCACTTCTGATTTTTCATCTTATTTTTTAACTCTATTTATAAACTCAAGGTGAACTTTTATCATTAAAAACGATTGCATTTAAAAAAAACAAAAATTCGCCTAAAACTCCCGTCTGCCCGCCTTCCAACCCTCCAAATTCT
Source organism: Phalaenopsis aphrodite (assembly GCA_003013225.1). Classification (NCBI taxonomy): domain Eukaryota; kingdom Viridiplantae; phylum Streptophyta; class Magnoliopsida; order Asparagales; family Orchidaceae; genus Phalaenopsis; species Phalaenopsis aphrodite. Next base: position 906,847 of record NEWO01000229.1, read on the forward strand.
CGTGGTTCCATTAGCAGCCATCTCCCAGCTCCCTTCCCGTCGTTCCATTTATGCGGCCCCCAAGGCCAGCCCGTCGTTTCATTTTTCGTGGCTCACTCAGTGGCTCAATCCACGGGATAGTGTGGGGCTACAGGCTTCAGCCCGCATTGCGACCCAGAAAAATTTATTTTATTTTTGCAAAGCAAAGGATTCGATCTCACACTAGCGCACATGGAGAAAAACACCGAATAACAAATGACGCTAAGTTGTTTGATATTATACATATTTATACTATATTTATAGTACCTTTAAATAGTAATATATATATATATATATATAAATATAATATTATTATTATTATTATTATTAATTAAAAGCTTGGATTTCAATATTTTCGGACGGTAAGGTTGTTCTCATTCGAAAATAGGGGGTAACTGATACAGCATCAACAAATTTTTCATAATCCGACAAGTATCTTGATGCATGACATAGATCTCAAGGAAATCTATTGAGCAATAAACTTTCAAGCTTTGATAAAATGACATCCAAAAGTCTGATTTTAGTAAACTTATGGTCAAACTGACCGGTTCGACGAGACAAACTCAATGATACCAAAATTTATTAAATTTGAGTCACATCAAGTTCAGATCAAGCCGTTAAACCACATTTAGAAGTTTTCCAAACATACTTGAAAAGTAAAATGAAAATTGAATTGGTGAGCTTATAGTCGAATCAAGTGTCTCGATAAGACAAATACAGCGAACCCAAGATCACTCAATTCCGACATCATTAAAGCACTCAAATGTCTATTAACTGATGTCTGATCAAGGGAAGCTCTCTGACTATCCGATCAAAGTAGTTTATTTGCACCTAAAACTCTATAAATAGTGCTCTACCCCTCTCTTGAAAGGGAAGAGAGCTTGAGGCCTAAGGTGGAGAGCTTGAAGTTTGAAGAAGAACTTGAAGCTTAGAGGAGCTGAACTCCAGCTTCACCTCGTCATCGATCGCCGCTGACCACCAGTCACTGACCGCAGTCGATTATCCCTTGTTGGCAGCTGCCGATCACCATCAACTGCCTTTCACTTTTTATGACAAGTTCATCCCGCATTGACTTTGTAGCTCATTTTTCCGTCTATGAGACGAGAGACTGTACTTGTAATCTCCGGCTTATAATGGATTTCTTCAGCTGGGTTAGACCCTATTATTTTTTTCCCATTTCAAGAGTTTTTCACGTAAAAAACTTTTAGTGTCTCTACTGATTGTTTCTTTCATCTGAATGTGTTGAATTCTCGCGCAACGGTAAGACGATAATTCATTACTCTAACATCGTGAATCTTCTAACACATCAATTAAAGAGTGTCACTGAGCTCCAAGAGTCTAACAAATTAGGTTTTGCACCCAAGTAGTTGCATACAAAGATCTGAGTTCTAGGCTAGAGACAATCTGCAACTCCACGAATAAATAGGCAGGAGTTTGATGTTCATGATATATCTTGTCATTTGTTTACAGTACTTTTTGGTTTTCATAGGTTTGCCACTTGTTTATGATATAAGAAACCATAAACTTTTGAAGTCCCATGCTACCATGTGATTCGCAATCCAACTCAAATTTGTGTCATCCATAAAACTTATACATCTCCCCTACTACACTGCATACAATTACAAACACAAATAAATCTAATGTTTTATGTGACTCCAAATAAGAGTGGGTAGCAAGATTATGACCAAAATTATGGCATCGTTGAAAGTCTCACCAAGTATTAGAAGGACATATGGTCTCTAATGAAGCAGAAGGTCCACAAACACCACACGGATGAATCAAGACCTCAAAAATAGAACTTACAACACTTGCAGAACAGCAGGACACTAAATACAATAAATGTAGATGATTTATCNTCACCTCGTCATCGATCGCCGCTGACCACCAGTCACTGACCGCAGTCGATTATCCCTTGTTGGCAGCTGCCGATCACCATCAACTGCCTTTCACTTTTTATGACAAGTTCATCCCGCATTGACTTTGTAGCTCATTTTTCCGTCTATGAGACGAGAGACTGTACTTGTAATCTCCAGCTTATAGTGGATTTCTTCAGCTGGGTTAGACCCTATTATTTTTTTCCCATTTCAAGAGTTTTTCACGTAAAAAACTTTTAGTGTCTCTACTGATTGTTTCTTTCATCTGAATGTGTTGAATTCTCGCGCAACGGTAAGACGATAATTCATTACTCTAACATCGTGAATCTTCTAACACATCAATTAAAGAGTGTCACTGAGCTCCAAGAGTCTAACAAATTAGGTTTTGCACCCAAGTAGTTGCATACAAAGATCTGAGTTCTAGGCTAGAGACAATCTGCAACTCCACGAATAAATAGGCAGGAGTTTGATGTTCATGATATATCTTGTCATTTGTTTACAGTACTTTTTGGTTTTCATAGGTTTGCCACTTGTTTATGATATAAGAAACCATAAACTTTTGAAGTCCCATGCTACCATGTGATTCGCAATCCAACTCAAATTTGTGTCATCCATAAAACTTATACATCTCCCCTACTACACTGCATACAATTACAAACACAAATAAATCTAATGTTTTATGTGACTCCAAATAAGAGTGGGTAGCAAGATTATGACCAAAATTATGGCATCGTTGAAAGTCTCCCCAAGTATTAGAAGGACATATGGTCTCTAATGAAGCAGAAGGTCCACAAACACCACACGGATGAATCAAGACCTCAAAAATAGAACTTACAACACTTGCAGAACAGCAGGACACTAAATACAATAAATGTAGATGATTTATCAACGAGTCACAATTGCTAATAAAAAAAAAATTTAGTATTTTTTATGGCTTTCTTAGACATTTTAACTTGATTAATAGTTATAGCTCAAGTAGAATATATGCTAAAAGAACTTCCCGGGTAACACCTAAACTGAAGTGAGGATCTGTTGGTTGTCTATGGAGGTATCATTGGAGAATACTCCCAAATGATGCCAGTAAAATAATCAGGTGCTTCAAGTTTATCTTCTACTTATTTACAATTGCATTTCTAATTTGATTATGTTATCTATATGACTACCATTCCCAAGGAAACTTCACACTTATTCATGCCCAAAGACTGGCAAATTGAATTCTCATTTTATTAAGAGGATAAATAAGGAGGGTCTGATTGCATTCCTTGACGACGAGGTCCTTCGAGTTGTTTGTGCGTTATGTAATTGTCAATTCTTGGCCCCTGATGAGAAATCTCAGCGGCGTCCAGGAGATTGCGGGTGATGGTGAACTCATCCCTTGAATTGGGATGTGGTGATAGGCAGATAAATCACTGCCCTGCTCGGCTCGATTAGTCTTAGTCCTTGGCTCGGGTGGTCTGCACAAGATCGGCTTCGAGCTTTGGTTTACGGGGTTGCGTCTAGTCAAGTGAGCGAGTCCTTTGGTTTCCTTCCAGTGTGCCCTACTTAGCTGTATTTTTCTGTCTCCTAGTTCGTCGGATCTCCTCAAAATTTATGTTAGCCCAATATACAAAACTTGGTCATCATCTTGTTACTTTTTTTGGTTTGGGGATTGGTCGCCATATTCTGACTTCTTTTATTTTCTAGTTGGTGAGATGAGGATTACACTTCTTGGGAGTTTTAGATGATGGCCAGCTCATTATAGGTTATAATGCTATCAGTGGCGTGCAAAGGCGTGCAAAGGCTATCATCATGGCATATGATGATTTAATTTAGCGTTTAAATTAGCATATATTTTAATCTTTTCTCATCTATTATGAAAAACATAAAAAATACTTTGTCTAAAGGATTAAAAATTTTAACATAATAGATTGCTAGGGGCAATTATGTTAATTGGACAATCAAAATCATCTCAAATTTTGATCGATTCTATAAAAAATTACTCATATTACTATTTTCTATTATTTTTTATAGGATAATTTCCATATTTTTTTAATTTCATTTTCTTAAATTTTGCCTTGAAAGCGAGGAGCATTCGTCTAGGAGGAGCGAAAGGGAAGTAGAGAAACAGGAAGAGGAACGTGCAGAGGGCTTTGCGTTCAAGAGAGATGCTGGTCTTAGGAGAAAAATTTGCGTACGTAAGACGTACGCAACGCTGCATACGTCAGGGAGGTTATTCAGAAGGTATTGGGGTGTTATATCCGCGTTATTCCCCCTGTAACCTATTTGTAGTCTACTTGTAACCTACAAATATATGAAATCAGAAGCGTAGAACTTACTAGAAGGTACAGGTAAGTTAATTATACTCAATAAAGTTTGCTCAAATTAGTAAATAATCAAATTTGAAGGTTTTGTAAAAGAACAAACGTCAAAAATGAATTAAATTTGAACATGATCACAAATAAACTCATTTATTGTTTTATAAATAACTTGCTAAACATTTAATGTTAAGCTCAATAATAACTCATATCATATATTAGATATTATTTAAATAAAATTTTATTAACAAGAATTTATTTAAGAGGCATTTAAATACATAATAATAAAATTTTTATGAAAATGCATATTTCACACCTAAGCTTCTGTATTTACACACATAACACAAATATTTAATATCACATAAAAAAACACTATTATCACTTTTTAGGGGCATTTACATACATACCACCTATGTCTCACATATTTACATATCTAACACCTAAAGTTTGGGTTTTACATTTATGGCACACAAATCCTTCGTATCAAAATAAAAATATCATCGTTTTAACTTTAAAAAAATGAAATACACATTTTCACATAAAAATAAGGCGATATGTGTTGAATTTGAATCTGTCCTTACATAATAGAAGATAAAACATGAGAGAGAGAGAGAGAGCACTAACGAACATTAGAATGTGGGAATTATGAACCATTTTATTCATAAAATGACACCATATTTATAGGCAAGGGGTGTAATAGGTGAACTTACACTCATACCCCTACTTGAGTGGGGACTGTGTAGGTTATTTTAGGTATTTCACTCTTGTGGGCCCACGACCTAGCTGTTCTAGGGCATGGCTTGCCTGGCTTTGTAGGACTTCATCAATCTTTGTCAGTTGACTTGGCTTTTGAAATCTTGAGAGGCCTATAGTTTGGGAACAAATGACTTGGTTTTTGTTGTCGGAAGGATAGATTCATAGACGCTACTGGTAGGCATGTTTTATATTTGCTAGAAGTTGATAGAACTAATTGGTTACATTCATCGGCCCTGTTGGCCAGAAATATTGATTCAACCGTTGGTTACCATTTTATTGGCCTTCAATGGTGTAGATGTTTTGGATATTTTTAATGATTTGGGCTCAGGACAATTCTCTAAGATAATTTATTTATTAATCAATACGACAATTCTTCTAATTCTCTAATATCACTTCTTACTTTTTTCCTTAATTTTCTTATTCCCACTTCTAGTTTTTCTATATCATCTTCCATGATTAAAGAATTCTTCCTACTCTTCAGCCTATAGTTTGTTCTAAAATATTAGGGTACATTATGCTTTTCGCCTGACAGTTTAAAAATGTTATCTTATTTTGATGTTACCTACTCTAGGGTTTGAACTTTAAACCTCCAGTTCATCTTACATCTTTCTCTGTGGACTTCGAGAGAAAGTTAACTCAACAAGACCTCTCAGTTCTTTCACAGATTGCAACCTTATGTAAGTACTTTAGATATTTGAAGCACAACATTCGTTCGTTTCTTACACTGTGCGTAGCTAGAGAAAATAAAATCAAAAATAAAAAAAAAAATTTATTTAAACAAACTGGAAGAACAAAACATAATAGCCCATAGTTATTTTAAAATAAGCTTATAAACATGAAGCAGGAAGATCTTATTTAGCCGTAGCGGCCAACAGACATAATTAGATTACAAATAGAGAAAGAAGAAGAGAAATAAAAGGAAGAAGAAGAGAGAGGATCACATTTTGCTCCACAATACTCTATTTATAGAATGCTGGCTCTTGTCTTCATAATTGCTAGTGTAGAGAATAATTTGAGCTAGAAAAGGAGCTTCAATAATTGTATGGCTTCTAAATAATTTTTCTAAAAAGGTTGTTGATGTCTACATGGCATAGATAATGGTCTGTACAGAATAAATTGAGTTCGAAGATGATTCAATAATTTTATTACATTGTCGGTGGTGAAGGATAATTCTCGGAATATTCCTTCGCAGTTGTTGGTACGTCTAGATGCTTTTACCTTTAGAGTTGTATTCCATTATTTCTTGCTTCGAGTTTGTCACGTATTCCCTGCAGAGTGTCCTTCTGGCAATACGTACATTTGTGTATTTTTTTCTTTCTGTAATTTTTGACCAAATAATTCTTTCACTTCTTTTCTTACAACTGCATGGTTTCTACTGAGGATAGAAATCTATTTTTTATACATTATCTCGTGCATCTTCTTTGTAGGTTTTTTACATTGGCTGTAAATAAGTAATTGCTCTGAGCAATGATACTATTTTCATTGTTTCGATCCATATTTGATATAAATCTTTAGCGGTTGATCTCTAGAATAATTCTAAAGGTTTATATTCAGGAGTGTACGGTTCACTACTGATTCCGAGTTGTATAAGAGAAACAACTCCTCTTAATTCGGGATAAGTTTGATGAAGTTTAATATATATATTTCAATGTTTAACAACTTGATGGAAAATATCTACGACATAAAATATAGGCTTAGGTAATTCTTTGAGAAGACTTTCGTTTTCTAAATATATAATTCTAATTAATCTGCATTTATATAATTCCAAAACGAGTTTTGGATTTAGTATTTCCATAAATATGAACAACCTAGTATTTTTTTGTTGTATCGAAATAGATTTGCGGCTATCTTCATAAAGTGATAATTATTGTCATTCTTCAGCAATATCGATTATTTTCTTAGTAGAAGTATCATGTAATATTTTGGCATAAGTAAGCATCTTTTCTGGAGATGGTTCTCCTTTTGTAGTAGATTCATGTAATTCACTTTTTAAGTAAGACTCTTTTTCTTATTTTTCTTTTTCTTAGTCAGATAATTCTTTATTTTTCTTAATTCCTTTAGAATGTTGTCGGCAAGAACAATTTCACATTTTAATTTCCAAATTTGTAGATCAGTAATCTCTAAGTAATTATTTAAGTCTGCATTAGATTTTTCTTCAATCTCGCTGGTTATTTCATATGTCTCCATATTTTCAATTTCCACATTTATTTCCTGCATAATTCTCTTGTTAGTTTATAAGCTAAAGAATTTTTATTCCCTTCAATGCATTTTACATCAAAAGTAAAAGCAGAAAACTAACTTTATCATCTAATCAATCTTTTATTTAGTAAAGAGTCTACAATTTTTTGCTTTAATAAATGAAATTTGAATTTCATTATCTGTTCTAGTTATTTATTTGTTTAAAATGGACTATTTTTGTTAAGATATGTTCTTGTAACTCAGATGGATCCTTTATCTATTATAAACCCTAAGAATTCTATAGTATTTGTTAAGAAAACAACTTTTTTCTTACTTAAAGTTATCCCATGTTCTTAAACTTTATGAGAGAACAAGGTCAAGTGTTGTAAATGTTCTGTAATAGGTTGACTAAATATAATTCTATCATCTAAATATATGAGACAAAAATATGATAATTCTTAGAAAATAGTGTACATCTGTCTTTGGAATATTTATGTGGCATTTTTTAATCCGAAAGGCATTGCATTCTATTGATAATGTCCTTGTGGTGTACTAAATATAGTAAATTCTCTACTATTTGGATGCATCATTATCTGCCAAAATATAGATTTATAGTCTAATTTAGAGAACCATTTGGTTGTTTTAATATGATTAATTAATAATTATTTATTTGGTAAGAAATAGTCATCGAATTTAGTGTTATCATTAAGTTTCTTATAATTAATTATTAATCTTGTTTTTCATCTAATTTGTTCGACATAGTTTCTTACTAAGAAGACTAGGCTACTATGGGGACTATTGCTTGGTTCGAGTAATTTAAGATGTAATAACTCTTGTATTTGAACTTTGAATTTTTTTTTATCTTCAGAAGTATACTTCATTGGGCAAACTCTTATAATAAGTGTAGGGTTAATTGGTTCAATTATAGCCAACAGCTCGTCCTGTTTCCAGAATTGTAAAGGGTTCTCAGAAAATGATGGTTTAAATAACGAACTTGCAAAGGAACGAAGCTCAATAAGGTTAGAATTTTCATGAGAGGTTCTTTAATATTTTTACTACAATTAAAGTTTAAATAAATACCATGGCTGCTTATAGGTTCATCTATATTGTACTGCTTTCTAGTTTTTGTTTTATTATATCTAAATGTAGGAATACATTTAATGCTAGGAGGTAAGCAACGAAGGTAAGAGCTTATATTTTGGCTTATACTAGCATCATTTGTATTTGATGTATTAGGAAATCCTATAGGATGGTTAGTGGATGAGGAAGGAGTATCAAATGAAGGGTAATTAACGGGAGTAGCCATGAATTGATGTTCAATTAAAACTCTAATTAAATCTTTTATCTCATTTTCAAAAAGAGATGATTCATCTATTGTCATTATTTCATTTATACGTATAGCTCCTTGTATATTTCCTTAAGAGTTATATTTATTATGATTTGTTCATCCTAAAATATCTAGATCGGAACTGAATTTTTCTAAATTACAAGATTCAGCAAGAATAGCTGCAGTAGCTATCTTGCTGTTAAGAATTTGTTGATTTTGAATTATTTTTAGATCTAATTCATGAATATTAGAGGTACTTTCTGTGCTTGCCAACTTTTTATGTCTCTATTGGATTATACTTTTGAAAATTTTGATTTTTCCTAACTGCTTTTGGTTTAATTTCATATGCTAACTAGTTCGTTAGATATAATTTCTAAGTATAATCGTAATTCAACTTGTTTTTCAAAATCATGTAGCTTATTATAATCCACTCATTTGAATTTCCTAATGAAGATTTTATTTGAAAGTTTGTTCTTTTTGAGATTTCCAATTGTTTATCTTTTTATATTTATTCGAAGTAATTCACAAATTCTGTTAAATTCTTGTTCAAGATAGAATTTATTCAACATCATATTTTTTAGATATATCTGCAAATATATCGGCACTAAGTTCATCTAAAAGTAAGTGTCTTTTTAATTCTTTCTCTTCTCTCATTTGTATTTCATAAGAAGTACAAAAACATTCATAAGACGAAGGTGTGCAGAAGCATTCATGATGTGTTGGACATATATCAGCCTGTTGATTGTCATGTCCTGATACCATTTTATTGGCTTTCGATGGTTATGTTGTTGTTAAGGCATTCTCTGACTCGGGGCATATTTCCAAGAGACAATTTAGGATTCAACCGACCATGTCTTATAATCTGATAGGTTAAAGAATTGATGGCTAATCACTCCTTTGAATGATTGCTTGTTGAAGAGCTTCGACTTGACCCATCATCCGTGCTCTAAGTTCTTTGAATTGTTGCTAAATTTCCCGATTCACCGATTCGTTATTGAACCCCATTGTTGCGGGGTTTTTCTGTTGCAATTCTCCTTCGTAATTCACTTCACTTCTCATCTGGGACATGTCCTCACGACACTGCCTTTTAAGAAGTTGAATACTAAATTGTCTTCTTGGAAATACACCCAGAGAGTTAGAGCTTGTTAGGAGAGAAGTGAGAGAGAGAGAGAGAGAGAGAGAGAGAGAGAGAGAGAGAGAATCCCCTATGTGAGGATCTATTAAGAAGTTTTTTTATTGATATCATGACCTTCTATTTATACCGAGCTCAAAATGCAATTACATAAGATGCAAGAAAAATTACTATAACAGTTCAGAGCATTGAATCGACATATATGTCAAGTAAAAATTTACATTGTAAGACATAAAAATCTTATGTCAGTCAACCACCAGATACGACCGACTCAGCCGCCTGTCTGATGTTTGGGCTAGCTGACTTTGTTGATCGACCGTATGTCTCTTAGAAAGATCTGGTAATTTGAGAGAAATGTATATTCATTTGTTTGTGTTTTCTCTTTCAATGGGGCTGTGGTCGACAGCTTCCATCGATCCAAATTCTATATCAGTTGATTCTATCATAATGCGGATCGACTGCTTGCTAGTGAAATTTTAATGCTTTATTCACTCACCATTCAATATTTTCAGCCATTTGATCTCCTCGAGATTCATGCCCACCTTTCGACATTTAAATAATATACTTTATTAATGATAAAATTTATTTTGTTGTATATATTATTACTGATAAGATTTATACTTTTAGTGTTCTTTATAACATCTGGATAGACATTTAAATAATAATATTACAATACTCTCGTATGTTCGTATGCCTGTATAAAATGATAAAAATGTAATTGGCCAAGAATTTCTTGTCAAATAAATTGATCTTTTTGGCATACAAATTACAAAGAAATCCATAGAAATTTCAAGGTGCTCCGGAGACAATATATTTTTAATAAGAGCACAAATTAATAATTAAAAAAAGTTAATCTTTTTTATTAAAATTTTAATTTAAATTTGATAAAAATTTACGTATAAAAATATATGAAAAATTATTACATGTTATAGCAATATATTTATTTTGTTAAATATTATAACATGAAGATATATTTTTAATCCTATTAACTAATTAAGACTTAATGAATTTATTTAAACGTACATGATACACATATTTTTATTTATGATACCATTTAACAATTATATATTTTAAAAGATATTAAAAATATAAATTAATTCACTTATTAATATTATAAAACACGGGAGAGTTAAGAACCTAATAAAAATTATAAATAAAAATTTAATATAATTTAAATAAAATCAAATAAAAAATAAAGTTAAAATTAATTTAGTTTTTAATATTATCAACTAAAACCATTTAAAAAATAAATTAAAAATATTAAACAAAGAAAAAAATTCCACTTAAAATTCCTTAATAAACTTATTAAGATGCTTAATAAAGTTAAATATTAATTTAAAACTCAATATAAGTTATAATTAAAAATATCTTATTTAATTTAAATAAAATGAGACTAAAAATTAATTTTAAATTAATTTAATTTTTGTATTATTAACATGAAAAGCACTAAATTCACTAAATTTTCTAAAAAATATAGCATTTCTATTTAATTAAAAAACATTATTGAAGAAAATAAAACTATATTATGAAAAGAATATATAGGAAATATAAAAACGTTGAGATAGCTAGGTGATTCCTGGCATGTTGATTATTTAGGATGATCTACATGAATACCAGTAAATCCCTACGTATTTACATATCTTATACCTAAATTGATGCTTAAATATACGTTATCTAATAAAATGTTTTTTCACTATTTTTTTCAATTAAAGAAATGGTATGTTTTAAGGGATATGAAAAGATTTGGGTGGTAAAAATGTAAAATATAGTTTAGGTGTTAGATATGTAAATATATAGGAATCGGATGGTTTGCAGTATTAAACATTTGTTTTGCTATATATAAAGAACAGCACACCTCAGAAACACAATTAATATGGAGCCCGTGTTCTAAAAATTAATTTTGGGGGATTTTAATTAATTTTGAAATATAGAAAGTCGGGCTTTTGTCCTATTTATTGATTTTGGACCACAACTCCCACATGTAGGCATAATTTTTTTGTGTGAACTCCTGATGTACCTCTACGTGCGGCGGAGGTTATTCCTGAGTTATGTTCAGATTATTTCTGGGTTATTTTCAATAATCCCGAAATAACCCGCAGTCTTTATTTTTGAGTTAGGAGTCCAGACAGAAAATGCGCTTCACATGTCGAGGGAAAAATATTACATCAAAACTTCGAAAGTAGAGTTACATTCGGATTGTAATAATTAGGAATATTTAACTGTGTTACAGAAATATTCCATTGACGTTATTTGTAAAAAATGAAGTGTTATTCAAGTACTATATGATGTTAGTCGATTATTTTTGTAGTGTTACTGGAATATTTCTCTGCGTTACTTGATTTGGGGCTGAAATGTTATTGAAATATTCCCTTGCGTGACTTGATTTGGGACTGCGTTATTCCAATAGCATAGTAGAAATTGAAATAACACGGGGAATATGTCGAATAATATAGCCCCAAAGCAAGTAACACGAGGGGATATTCCAATAACACCGCAAAATAATCGAATAACATCATATAATACTCAAATAAAATTTCATTTTTTACAAATAACACTAATAGAATATTCCTATAACACAGCGGGATATTCCTAATAATTACAATCCGAACATAGCTCTCCATTCAGAATACTGATGTAATATTTTATGTAGAGAGGGGCAAACGTAAAAAGCCTAATTGCTTGCAAAACATAGCAATAAAAAGAAGTAAAAAAAATCGCATCATATTTCTTCATTCTTAAGCCGATTGAGAATCTCTCTTTTCAGATTATCCCGTTCCAAATTGCACGATACCTTAAAGTAAAACATAAAGCAAGATTTTGCCGAAAGATGAGGGTTGGAAGCCAAAAAAATCAGCCAAGCAACGAGATAACTCGTTGTATCAGCTCTTCCTTCTTGCCTCCTACCTTCATCTTTCTACCAGCAAGGAAGCATTTTAGATCCGAAACAGTAAGAGATTGTAGCTTCCCACTTGCGTGGAAGTCAATGACCTGCAAGGCAGCAAATATTATTAGGTCTTCTCCATTCTACCAACTATCCTGTGCTAAAAAGATACTCGAAGCAGGAACATGACTTGCCTTCCAATTTACATCGGAGCTGTCGGCTTGCTGCTTTGTCTTCGTCTTACTGGAAGTCTCTGATTTACCTTCTTTACTGTAAACTTAATCATAATGAATAATAAGTAAAAACAGGTCCATGAATAAGAGGTCTTTTCAAACCACATTATGAGGATCATTATTTAAACTATTTTTTAAATATAACTTATTGTCTTATTTTGCCTTCTTTTAAGTACTGAACAACATACATGGAAGACAATGATATAAATGAAGCATTAAAAATGTGTAATTATCTTTCATTAATGGCCACCAACCCCTAATTTCTC
>NEWO01000229.1:920305-936071 GCA_003013225.1 Phalaenopsis aphrodite
TAAACCATCTACTCCAAATAATAAGCGCACATCCTAAACTAGCTATCAAAAAAGATTTTTATACCAATTTTTGTCGGAATTCTTATTTCAACCTAGATTAAGGTGAATCTTTAGTCGATAATATTTACTAGCCTAGAGAATGACGAGTCAATGAAAAACTACTTTGAGACGTGTAACATTCTACTTTTGTCTCAATAAAATTTTTTTTTTTCCGATTTTTAATCTTATGAGTGCAAGTTGAATATATGATTTCTTCAAGTGCAATTATCTTGTTTAGAAGAAAGTCATATTTTTATAGAAATCAGGCGTAATTTTTTCTTTGGCATTTTCACTACTTTTATTTCCTCGACATAATTTGATCTTACATGTTAACTCTCTTAATTTTGATAATAATTTGACATGTTATGAATTAAAAAAGTAAAAATTAAATTCAATTTGCCTTTTTAAATTCATAGGGTTCTAATTTTTGTCTAAATTTCTTAGATTATTTTAATAATTTCAACATTAGTTAGGTTTGAATTCAAAATTTGTTTGTTTACATTTAAAGAAAGTAAGTGGTTAAATTAATTGGTGTCTTGTAATCTGTTAATCTTCAATTTTTTTCTGCGTAAATTCATATTTTTTATATAATACTAGTTGTACTTGGAAACTTTAACTATGGCTGATTCAGCATCAGAAATACCAAAATGTAATGGGAATTAATCATGATGGTCCCCCAAAACCAACATTATTCTGGGTTATATGACCCAACCAACAAATAATTAGAAATTAATGAAAGAATTATTAGTTCTGTATTTACTATTCAGAGTCAACTTCAGCTGCCAAAGTAATAATATTAACCAACGAGAAGCCTAGTACAGCAATTCATTACAAGATAAAAACTGCAGCCTATATTTACATAAGAGAAAGTAGACTTATCTTGTTTTCTTTGGCAGAGGTCCTCTTACTCAAAGCTTCTTTTCTTTCAGCTGCATTAATGTAGACTTGTGCAGTTAGAAAACTGGCACATAGAAAACGATGTGTTTGAATAGGAGAACTAACTAACCTTTCTTATCCTTTGAAGAAGAATTAAGATTCAAAGTATCCCTCATCATTTTGTCTCCCACATCTTTAGAACTCTGAAAATTAAATGACAGTAAGATTCAGAATTATATTAAAAGTTAAGAGTTCCACAGCTTACACATAGCTTACACATAGTAAGTTCTTCGCTGCCCTTTGTTGTGAAATTCTTCCCTGTGGGTAAATTTAATTTTAATAAAAGTAGGTTCACAAGTCGTACTCAAAACATCTACATGACCATTACCCCAAAAAAAAAAAAACAGTAAATAGCATAAAAAATAATAATAAAAAAATCTCCTACAGTTAGAATAAACGTAACCCCTCACTCATCTCGAAGTTGTATTGCAGATTTTTCTTTATTTCAGTTTCAGATGTCAAAGTAAACTTTTTCGAGCAAGCATAATCCTATGAAGACTTACTTTCCCTGCATTGCATGCGACTGTGGCAGGCTTGACAATGGTAATTATATCATTATTACAACCTGATTCTGCAGAAACCAAGCATAACTAAATTTATATCGCATCAGATGTTTCAGAACTGTTATAAATAGATTAAAAAAATAAAACCATCAAACCTAACTTTACAAAAGACATTATATCAATGGCAAATACAAACATAAATTTTATATCAATGGCAAATACCAACGCAAATTTTATAACAGGGTTGATTAACTCTATGTTTTCCCATTTTAAATAAATAAAAAAGGTGCTTCTTAAGTATATATAAGACAAAACCATCATGCTGAAAAAAATGCAAAAATCCATTAGACCCCATCCTTGTCGATATCCATATATGTTTGTCTTGACTTCTCTCAACAGGAATTAGGCTTCATTTGCTAAGGTTATGTTCTTGTTATTTTGTATTGTTTGAAAAACTAAAATTATTTTTATTCCTACTCTGAACAATATAGACAAACTCCTCTACGAATGTGCTGCCCGTAGTCGTTAAGACATGGAAGCGGTGCAAATAAAGTAAAATGCTTACACTATACGTTCTTAGTCAATTCAAAATTGTGATGCATTATTTTTTTTTTCGCGAAGGCAAAGGAGCTAAAAAACATTACCATACGGACTCTTAAAATCATTCAAATTTGTTAAAACTTCTATGACTGCTATCAGACCATCAAATATCAGTTAATTTTATTACATTAGTGCAGACTTCTATTCAATATCCAGAGTTCAAACAATACCATCTTTAGAGATGAATAAGCGTGGACCTTAATTACACACATGCTTAATACATGCATAATTTATTGGGGGATTTACTTGCATACCACACATACAG
This sequence comes from Phalaenopsis aphrodite, assembly GCA_003013225.1. Taxonomy (NCBI): domain Eukaryota; kingdom Viridiplantae; phylum Streptophyta; class Magnoliopsida; order Asparagales; family Orchidaceae; genus Phalaenopsis; species Phalaenopsis aphrodite. The sequence goes on from NEWO01000229.1 coordinate 922,649, forward strand.
TAGTTAAATCGCATGAAAAATACAACTACTGTAACCTTTTTACATTGAAATGCGCATTTTCAAGGATATGTTTTGATATGATTAAGATATACAAGTATTATATAAGTAAATATCAAAGTTTAGATGTTACATATATGAATAAATAATAGTTGTGTGGTACAAGTACCATTAATTTATTTGTCCTTTCACAGATTCATTGATCATCGGCCCTTAACTTGAATAAAAGATTATTACCAAAATAATCTCCCAACTAATCATATGTGACTAATTTAGATCTAGGTTATTAAATTTCTCCAATTTTCTCCATCAACTATATCAAATTAAACCAAAATAATCTATCATACATAAATTACTATACAAAATTAATCCCAATTTAATCTCTCAAGTATATAAAATTGATCTAACCAATTACAAGGGACCATTTTTTATCAATTTTGTATAGTCAAGAGGTATATCGAAGAAATATGATATTTTGAGATTAATGGCACATACAAGTAGTCAAAATACTATTTTGGGATCTAGTCCACCTCCATGTGTCTGTCCTTTACGTAATCCATAACAAATCCAATGAAAAAGCTAAATAATTCCTTTCATTCCAGCTTTCTCTCAACATTCACTCACCAGTGATAATAGTTACTCTTCCAATTTTCCTTTCTATAGTGAGTATGCAACCCATTTACTCATTTTCATTGTAAATTGAGTATTTGCTAACCTCTTTTTGTAGTAATTCAATAAACATCTATGAATCACATGGTAAGGTATGTAGGTATCAGGCTATCAATCTTTTGTGTAAAAGTATGAAAAAAATTTAAGTGATTTGATACTTATTAACTTAATATCCCTTCATGAATCTATCAAGACCTGGCCCGAGTCTTGGAATTAACAAAGGTCGGAATAGATGGTCAACCAGTGATAATTAAAATTCTTCTATTTTTTATTTTATTTTCTAAAAATAACATTTGATCATTTCAAAAAAAATGAAAGATCCAATAAAAATTTTTACCTTAGGTCGAGTTGTCCACATTTAATCATTGTGATGAATTGCATTTTTAAAAATACTAATGTTATGCATTATTTAAAAATAGAATACAATGAAAAGTGCATAGGAAATACATAGACTACATTGTATGTTCGACATTGTATGTTCGCAAGTGTATGATTGGCTATAATGAAGTTCACCGCCTTATGATATTTAACAATGGGATGCTAAAGTACTCGTAAAGGTAAATGAAAAAGTTACTGATATTGATGTACGTTCATTACTAAATGTTTTAGATGCTACTCCTACGACGGGTGTAGATAAAATGACATAGATATGTAAAAGATGTTGTATGACATCATAAAGATTTTGGAAAAAAATTTTGATCGATCATATTCATAATTATAAATTGTCAAATGTTCTTATAATGATTTATTAAAAGTTTAACTGACATGCATAGTGTTTTCCTATTCATTGTGTTACTAAAGTTTAAGAGTATGAATATTCACTGAATTTTTTTATCTTATAAGAGATTTCGAGCTTTTCTTTCTTGGTTAAGTGAGAGTGCAATGGAATTTTTAAAATAGCTAGTAAGTGTCCTTTTTTTATACAAAAAATTACCATTTCTTCTTAGTGGATCATATTCTATCTCCTATCAACTAGATGTAAGTTTTCTTAATCGAATGACCTAAATTTTATTGCTCTCTTTTAATTCTTTCAAAATTACAGTGTGGTTTATCTTGCTTGGGTTAAAACTTCCTTAGAGTACAGATAGGCTCATCCTGTCACTTTGTTATGAAAAAGGTTTTAGGGTTTTAGGATCCAATAATTTAAACCTAAAATGAAATGACAAAAAAAAATGAAAAAAATCATATTTTGCAATTTTTCTACTTTTAATTTAGTGGTTCTTTAGTTTACTAAAAAATAATATAGTGTAAATAAAATGCAATGTAATTTGAATGCTGAGTATTAAAAATGCTCAAGATTATCTGATGGTTTGTAAAATAAATGCGGAGAAAATATTTTTTCCTATTTGTTTAGGTGCATGCAGAATAAACTACAAGCTGTGTATTCAGAATACTTTAGGTTTGTTTGGTTGTTTGTAAAGTAAATTAGAAAATCCAGCCAACAAAATTTCTATAACTTCTGTTTCTCCAAATGTGAATTAATACGCTGCGATTCTAAAAAATTTATAGAAAATGAATATGGATAATAGAAAACTCAATCCAGTGCAATTAACTTAAACATAATTCACTCATTTCCTGATGGATTTGCATAAAGTTGGCCTCATTGGAATCTCAATTTTTTCAAAATACAGATTGATAAGCTTTAATTTTGAAATATAGTACAAAAAGAGTTAAAAATAAAACTTCAAAGTTTTGAGACTACACCTCCAACTTAACTAGCTCATATCCAAACGGAATTGCTCGATTCTAACCTTATTGGACAGCCAATAAATTTTCTTACAACTTCTGTGTTTTACATTTTCTCCAATCCCGACAGCATAAGCAGTAGTTTTCATCATAATCTATAAGAACTATTATCCAAATTCAACGCAAATGGTCCAAACTACTCACCGAAGTTAACAACAATTGTATGTTAGATGAGAAATTAAGAAACAATAATTCGGTAAAATACTATTAAACAATGATTAAAAACATTCATTAAAATATGTAACAACAAATTCAAAGAAAGTTAAAGAATAATAGTGTTCTTCAAAAATTGCAACAAATAACTTTCACATATCTCATTCACAAAATTTCACACTTGCTTTCATTATGCCAAAACAAGATGCACAAACTGAATATTAAAACAAGATGCACAAATAACTTTCACATATCTCATTCACAATCCTGAACACTACCAACTTCACATAAAATCCAAAAAACATCTCAAGTTTTAACATTTCGTAAGTCAAAAATTGGTAAAAGGAGAGGTTCAAGGTTCGAAGGTTAAATCAGAGTTCAACCGGATGACCTAATAAATCATAAATGTTTTTAAAAATGACAATACATAAGATTTACATTTACATCTCACTCAATTCATTAAATAGCTAACACTTGCAATTCAATTTTAACATAACATTTTATCTATGCATGAAAACATGTATTTCACTTTTTAAAAATTAAAATAATGATATATTTTATGTGATATGCATAAATTTGGTAGTAAAAATGTAAAATAAAAAGAGTTTAAGTGTTAGATAAGTAAATAAATAAAATTGAGTAGTATGTATGTAAATTGATTTTCTTTGTAATAATAATTTTCTTCATGTGATATGAGTGATTTGAGTGGTATAAATGTAAAAAATAAAGTTTAGGTGTTAGATATGTAAAAAACATAAAATTGGTTATGTATGTAAATGTCTGTGAACCGAATGATTCCTTAGATGCAGAGCCTGTTCTCCGGTTCATGAGTTTAACCGCCAACGCGGTTCTGTGCGGGAGAGGTTTTTATGCCAGACAGAAACAAACCTATGCCCGGTTCATGGTCAAACTGACCAGTCCGATCCGGTTTATTAAACAATGTGCAAAAGTTTTATGATTTTAAACTTTAAATGCACCGCCTTCTATTCGCTTGTAGAAGTGTTGCGAATTTGGTGGCAATGACGATTAATTTCAAAAAGCTCCGCTCTTGAATTATTCTTTGCCCCTCTAGGATCCTAAGTCCGAAAAAACTCAATTTTTAAGTTGATCTTTAAACTCTAGGAACTTGAGTCTAAAGAGCTCAATTTTAAAAATATCTTCAAATTCATGAGCTTTAAATTTTAAAAACAAAATTTTAATATTTTTAAGCTCTAAAATTTATATTTTAAAAGCCCATAATTTTAAAACTTTTAAAACCTGAAGAACCTAATGATTTAAAAGCCTCAGGTTCCCAATATTCAAAACCCTACAACAACAACAACAAAGCCTTAATCCCACTACGTGGGGTAGGGTAGGCTACATGAATTCTTTTTTCTCCATTGTCTCCTATTTTGTGCAATATTTTCATATAGTTCTAATAAATTAAAAACATTTTTTAAAACACTAAGAGCTTAAGAGCCTAAATTTTAAAAGTTCGAGTCCTAATTATTTTAACACTTCGCATGAGTCAAATTCTATGTTGTTTTATAAGCTCAAATATTTTAAAATTTTAAATTGATTAGAAGTCCAAATCACATTGAATTTCGGTAGCGTCCCAACGTCAATCTTTGTAGGGGGCACGGGAGAGTGTCAACCTTCCCGGCTATCTCAGAAGAATCGTCGGTCAGTGTTGTAAGAAAACGGTCGGAGAGCAAAAAGAGTTTTCATCCAGCTGTCTCAAAAGACGCAACAAGGCTTCAATGTACATGCAGAAAGGCTGTCAATTTTATGCAGCCTGATCATCTATGCCCACCTGAGCACCAAAACAAAGAGCCCCTCGATTTTAAAAATAATTCTCCAAACGAGTTTACATTATCCCCTCCTAATGGGTACTTTGCTATCCTCAGATGGTTGATTTCGTAAATTTCTCAATTGCCCCAATTTTGTACTTGTAGGAAAGCACATACCTCATTTCTTTAAAAAGAATTCTCCAAACGAGTTAACAGTTTTTCCCGCATAACGAGTACTTTTCTCTCCTTGAATGGAGATTTTTGAAAATTTCCCAATTACCCCATTTTTATATCTTTCAAGCCTCGATGTCGCTGACAGCATTGACGATAATATAAAAATACAACTCATTTCCTCTTTTTCTTATTACAATACAAAAAAAAAATTAATATAAAATAAGAAAAAATGGTCTAAATTAGCTTAATTTTGGTGCTCGAGCGGGCTTAGATGATCAGGCTAGGCTCAATTTAATGTGTTGGTTCGAGTTATGTGAGGGAAGAGCGCAGAGGAATTTGACTGTATGAGCCTAGGGCAGGGAAGGTCGGTTTGGGCCTTAACAATAGAGAGGAATTGATTCAAGGATCGATTGTGAGAAGAGGTGAAAAATTATTCGGTTTGGAGTCCAGACGCAGAGCTGTGTCCGAACTCCAATTAAAAACTGTCACGTGTAGTTGCCGATCCAACCCCCTAAGAAACGAAATCGCCATTTTTTTTATCCTGTGGCCCGGACCCAACCCTTTTCGAAGAAAAGGCTTTTTTTATCACTTTCCCTCTAATTTCGTCACATCTTCCCATATGAGAATGGAACCTAGCCACTTTATTGTATAATATTTCTCATCTGTGATCCCATACTAGGGTTTCGAACAACTGCTAAATTTATTAATAAAATGAAATCAAATAAATTATAAATTATAGCAAATTATTAATAATAATTAAATTATTATATTTTAAAAATTAGATACTGTAAATCATATAATAAAAGATTATATACTTTTATCTATTACTTATACGAATAAATAGATTGCAGACAAACCACCCAAATTCTTTCGACTAACAACTTATCTGCGGCAGATGTATTATTTGAGTGTTTTGGGAGAAATAACACCTCAATAAGAGAACAAAATAGGGTGAATAACACACCACCGAAATAAGCCAAAAACACTACGAGTTACCTTAAATAACATTGGAATAACACTCCTATAACACCGCGACTACCTCAAGCAACACGAAAATAATACGTGAATAACACGAAAATAATACCGCAATAATACTGAAATAACACCGCAATAAGAGTGTCAATTTAATCGAAAAATATATTCACAACAATTAAATATGATAAATATTGATTATATGAAATATTATAAATAAAATTTATCATATTAAAAAAACAAAATCCTATAGATGATAAAATATAACAAATTATTAATAATAATAAAATTACTTTATTTTTAAAAACTAGACCTATAAATCATAATATATTATAATAAAAGATTATATATTTTTATCAACTACTGATATAAATAAATGTAATATAATAACACCATGAGCACTCAAGTTCATGTAAATTGTGTTGTTTAGTTTTTTCAGATACCTGCTTTGTGCGAAGATTTAGGGTTTTTCGTCTGAGTCAAGTTCCTTCTAACTTTTAAAGCTAGCTAATATACCACAATGAAAGAGTTGATAGACGCTGAATGAACTCAGAAGATGGAAAGCGAAGAGCCCACGAAGAAGGAAACTTCTGAGGATAAAAAGAAACTAGGCAAAGAGCCTAAGAAGGAAATTTCCAAGCACAGTCGTCACAAATCATTGGAGTACTTTTCTTTACTGTGCTTTAGTTGCATTCATAAATATTGTTGTTATATAAAAGAACTTGCATGCATTGTTGAAATTATCCTTGGTAACACCACAATAACACTCGAACAATATATCAAATTAACACCAAAATGATGTCAAAATAACACTATATTGTTTTTTTTTCATGTTCTTTATTGTAGTTTCATAAGCACGGACATTCAAGTGTAGATGTCATTCATCCTCAGTAAGGGATGTCCTTGATAAGGTCAAACCAACCCTATCTGAGGGGACCATGAATAACCTTGGAGTAATGAATGTGACTCAATTTTTTGATATTTTTCCGTATCCTCAAGACAATGTTCTGACTCTGCACATACTTAAGTGTTAGAATTATGAAAGGATGGTATTCAGAATGGGTGGAAAAGATTTAAGATTACAACCTGATCAAGTTGTCTTGCTGATAGGTATGCCCAACATAGGAGAACCAGTGTCTTGGAAAAAAGTTCCCACTTCTGGTGTGGATGCCCGACAAATAAAGAATGATCTGGCGAAGGTTTCAACTGGAGAGTGCTCTATCCCCTTTGAAGAATTGTTTATGATGTTTTTGTTACCAAACTTGTTTTTTTCTTCTAGTAATTTCACTGTGCCTAAAGGTTACTCCTTCGCTGAGAATGTACAGTCTTTCTCTTCATTTAATTGGTCTACTTCATTATGTGATTTTTTGATTGAACAAGTGATGACTTGGCCATTAAAATTAGGCAAACAAGCCATTTGGATATATAAATGGTTTTTTTTTCTACTACGGTCGGTATCTTGCATAACTAATTAAAATTTCCTTATATATTTCTGTTAATTTGATTAGTCGTGTGTGATTTCCTCATTTTACATAGCTCTAGCTTTATGAGCACACATCTTTGGTTGTTTCAGCCGCACTAGAGGCCAGACCTCACATATTGAGGTGGCCAACTAATTTGGGCTGGAACGCATCCCAGATTCATATAGCCTTTAAGAGGCTCACCCCTTTAAATGTATGTCATTCATCTCATAACATAACTCTTTCCTTGTAGTATTTATGATTTTCTTAGATAATTTAGATGCAGGTGTTACTGAGGTGTTATTTATTTTTCATTGAGGTATTATTGCAATATTACTCATGTGTTATTGTGGTGTTATTTAAGTTATAATTATAATACTTGAATATGTAAGGAAAGTTGTCAAAATTCTGTAATTTCATTATACGTTCATGAATTTTTTTTGGATTTGAAAGAAGACGAATACCAATTGCTCGCTCACCCAGTTGAAGGACCATCAAGTCCATTTAGACAAATCTCACACTCTAAAACTGACTCCACAATCACCTCTCTTATGGTGTTGATTATCACACCTATAGTGAACTCCCCTGCAGCCTCCATCAATTGAACACAATAAAGAATTTCAAGAAATAGGTCATTTACTTCAAAATCAAGAAAAAGTGCTTACTGAGTTTAAGGAATCAATCAAAGAATCAATAAACTACCATTTTTTGAATTTATAAAATACAGTGACAGTCCTCCAAGCTGAGATTCTTAAATTACAGAAGGAAAAATCTAATAAAAAGGAGAAATTAAATAAGAAGGGAGCACATGAATCTTCCCTTGGTAGTCTAATTCGACAGGTTAAAGCAAGACAGAATAGAAGGAAGAGAAAATTCAGTTCCCCATATTCTTCATTCTAATTTAAGAGGAGAAAAACAGTAAAGGATACCGAGCAACAACCTAAATATACTTTACAAGATTTACTTGTGCACATTGAACAAATAGAAGACACAACAAATTTACCTCTACAACCGAAAAAGCAACTACATCAACAAAACAACCAACACCGCCACCAGCAAAACAAAAGTTGTAGATACTTCATTAATTGTTGATGACACTTTACTATCAAATATTGGCAATGTCGTGCAAGAAAGAAAAACAGATCATCTAACAGCAACACCCATTGAAGGCAACCCATTAGCATTAGATACTGATATAGTAGAACCAACAATAAAGGATGTTTTGGATTCTCTCAAAGAACTCATTCCAATTACATCTTCAATCGAAAAGGAAACTAAAGAAGCCACCCCTAAAGAAATTGTTGATAACTATCAGGCAAGGGTATGAAATAAGTTAGCGTACGGGAATATTCATTTTGTGTCCAATATTCATTTTTTTAAAATTTATTTATGAAGATTATTTTATTTTTTGTAGCCTCGTCCAACGAAGTTAGTTCTAGATTTTCCTGGAAGAACACAAATATCTGCTGAAATGCAGGAGATAATAGACCAATTCTGTGCCAAATACACTGATAGATAAGCTTCCTCTACGTTATGTTGTGCGATACTTCTATGTGTTAATCCTAAACCATATTTGTCAACAATGCAAGAATGATACTATAATTTCTAAGAAAAATGTTATAAAAATGTTATATTAATTCTTTCTAACATTAATGATATATTGCTAAATGGATGGTCTGGAAACGAACATGTGGATGTTTTATCATGCTAATGGAGAACAAGAGGAAAAAAGCACCTGCACTTTACAAACCATTCATATATGTTCCAACACAACATTGGGTAAATACACATGTTTAAATCAAGTCCTAAAAAAATTACCTCTGCCACTATGATAAAACCCATTTGTTTTTTTTTTGTCATTTTATGCAGTCTTTTAGAGAGAAAAATGTTCAATTGACTGTGGATCATATCACAAAGGAAACTGCAAAGAATGTACAAATGATTTTAATTCCTATCATTAATAACAGTCATTGGACACTGTTGGTTGGGGAGTAGAAACAACGTAAATGGAAATTATATGATTCCTTGCCCAACGAAAGGCCATAGCCCATAACATTGTAAGGATAATCAACAGAAGCTCAGCTCTTTTTAAGTAAAAATTAGCAATGTTAGCATACTCAACAAATTCAATTCACAATGATGCTCTGCAGACAAAACTATTTGTAAAGAATGCTTAAAAAGCTTTCAGAAGAAATCTCACCAAATGACCAGTAAGCATGCCTAGAGGCATTCCAGTCCAAAGCAATGGATTTGATTGCGGAATGTTCATTTGTAAATATATAGAAACTTTAGTACAAGTCGATATGGGAGTGACAAAGTAGGCTGACAGTCAGAGATGCTAAAACTTAGCGTTGAATTTGCTTATGAGTTATGTATGCAGGTTTTGTTTAAAAAATGAATGATTTCTTAACAATGAATTAAATGTAACTCTGTTTAGTTGGATATTCTTTATTGTGTTTTTTGAGTGCAATTTTGGTTGATCTATACTGTACATTTTTCCTCAATCAAGCTTTATTCATTATATGGACTCACATGCCTAAAAATGTGCTACTTATATATATATATATATATATATATATATATATATATATATATATATATATATATATATATATATATATATATATATATATANTATATATATATATATATATATATATATATATATATATATATATATATATATATATATATATATATATATATATATATATATATATATTTGGGAAACAGCGTCGGAGGCTCCCTAAATGTTAAAATTAAGAAACAATTACAAAAGTTGGAGGGGAGGAGGATCTCCGTCTAAAACAGCCAAAAAATACTTTTAACACACCCCTAGGGGTTCCTCCTCCCACATTACAACTCACGCGAAATGAAAACTTCAAATTTACAATTCTACCCAAGTCAAAAGAGAAAAATTCAAAATTAATATAACTGTGCCCGTGTAGTAGAAATAACAGGAAAATAAACAAAAGAGAATCCAAGAAAAAAAAGATGCACCAGGAAACTCCTAATCCACTGGAAACACTCCAGCTAACAGCAGTGCAAACTAGCATGTCGATTGACTGAGCAGAGCAGCCAAACAACACAAGACCAGTGTAAACCAAGAGATCAGGAGAGACAGATCACAAAGCCAGAAAGGGGTGCAATCCGAAACCTGCCAACAAAATAAAGAAACCACAAGAGGGAGGGTGCAAAACCAAACCACAGTAAAGATACGAGAGCACCAACCATAGAGGCGAGCAACAAGTAGTTTCTAATATCTAACATAAGGCAAATCCAGGTTATCCCCAATAAGGAGACGTCTGAGTGGAGTAGGGGGAGATAAACCAACAGAGCATGCATCCCCTACTTGCCTGGATAACCAATCGACAGGGGAGTTGCCCTCTCTATGGATGAAACTCCAACTCACTTTCATATGTCTTTCAGGAATTAAAGCAGCAATAAGTTTAAGAATGCATATAATATCCTAGAGAGAAGGGGAGATACCCAACAATATATCATAGAGTATTTTCGAATCAGTTTCCACTTCAATCGTATGAAAATTGAGAGCAATTGCCACCGTTAATGCAAGAAAAACCCCCCAGCATTCCGTGGCTAAGGGGTTGTCAGTAGCAACAGGAGAAGTAAAATAGCACTTACACTTACCCTCAAAATTTCTAAAAATGCCCCCAACTGCAGCAGATAAATGGTAGCAACAGGAGAAGTAAAATAGCACTTACCTTAACCCATCCGGAAGAAGGGGGGGCCCACCTGATTAAACGGGGGGGGGGGGGGGGTGTTGGGGGGGCCTGAAGTTTGAAGCATCATTGGTACAAAAACCTTGAGGGCCTTGGTGTAATAGGCCAACACATAAGAAGTTGTCATAGAAGCTGTAGGAGGGGGGACTTATATTTGAAGCTATTTCTTGCGGTCCAAATAAATTAAAGAACCAACAAAGAAACGGAAAACCCTCCCCCCTTATCATCAAAAGTCTTCCATTGCCACAAATAAATACTTAGGAAGCCTCTATGGATCTAGGGTATACCAAAGTGTAAGCCCAATATATCCCAAACATTTAAAGAAAAAAGCACATTAAAAAATATATGTCTCGAATCTTCCTCCGAGACTTTGCACATAGAACATCTCGAAGCAAATTTAAGGTCTTTCAACTTTAGAATGTCATCAAGAGGCAGTAAAGAAGAGAAAAATCGCTAGAGAAAAAAGGAGATAGAGGGAGTTAAGAGTTTGTGTCAAATCCATTTTCCCCAAAGCCAATCCCGATGAGAGTGTAAAGTGTCATAGATTAACTTGCAGACCGATTGAGAAGTGGTCCTCTTCCACACGGGGAAATCCCTGTGGGAAGGGGTAATAGATATAGTATTTATATGCTTAGCATTTTTCTCCCCCATAATAGAACACAGTTTGGTGAATGTTGACCTCACTTTTGGTTGAGGTCTAGAAACTTCTTTAGTATTCTAGGTCTAGCCATAGAACTTTCCTATTGACTAGTCTTAGAAAACTAGAAAAGGTACCCCCGTCATTAGAAATTCAAAACTCTTCTTTTTACTCAACTTGAAATTCCACATATTAATCTTAACCTCTAGCATATAGTAGGTAAGATCATTATGAGAGAATTCAAGAAGAGTTCCTATAGGACTACTTGGCCTTAGGATTGACCCTGGGTGTTGGTTTGGAATTAGGGTACACAATACCCTTGCTAAAACCAATACATAAGGACCCAAAATGGGGATTTTATTGATCCATGGTTCATTTAGAATGGATATCTATCCAATTTTACTTGAAATATTAATCTTGAGTCTTTTGCCCCAAACACTCCCAAATTACCTAACTGCCCTTAAGGCTTTCCTTTAACCCAAAATCCAAAAATCCCATAATAAATCCCAATAAATCTCAAATATTCCCAATTTCATTTCTTTCAACTACCACATGACCCAATTTGGTCAATTTGGCCATCTTTAACCAAAATACCCTCAAAATTACCAAAATTACAAAAATACCCTTGGTATCCCAAACTTTCCCAAAATCTCCAAAATCACTCCAAATGTTCCCAAAACCCATTTGGACCCTTCAATTGGATTCAATTTGACCAATTTGACTATTTTGACCAAAACACCCAAATTGCCTTTAAAGGCCCAATTTCCCCAAATTTACTTCAAATGTCCATCAATTTGGTCCCAATCTTACCCAATTTCAATCCTAAACTCAAATTTACCTTACATGTGACCAATTTAAACCAAATCCAAGCTAAATTGGTCCATAATTTAAGCCCACTTTTGATTTGGGTCAAAACCCCCAATTTTGACCCTATGACTTAAATCTCACCCAATTGAACCCATAGCTTAGTCAATTGTGCTCAATTAATATTGCAAAATCTTTAAAACATTCTTACACATCAACATCAACCATCAATTCGCCTTGATGAAGCCTCAAACCCATTTGATTTTGGCCTAAATCCAAAAAAACCCCAAATTAGCCCCAATATTGGCTAACACTCCAAAGTTCAACATTTGAATGCCTTAAACCTCAAATTGACATCCAATTTTTGTTGAAAATCCTTTATAAGGTCATTTGTGACCAAATACAACAATCAATTTGAGCTTAGTCCAAAGCTACCTCAAGTTTGACCCAAGTTAGATCCATATGCCTAATTTGGGTCTAAAACCAAAACCCATCAAAATCCATCCAAATTGACCATCAAATCAACTTCAAAACAACTTTCATCCTTCATGAAAATTGTTCATTATGATATTTTAAACCAAACACAACAATTAATTTGGACTTAGCCCATGGCTAGCTCAAGTTTGACCCAAACTTAGCCCAACATGCTTAAGATGGGTCCAAAACCAAAAATCCACCAATTTGATTAACCAATTGACCTCAAAATGACTTTCACCCTTCATGAAAGTTGTTCCTCATGGTCTCCTACACCAAATGTCATATTTAATTGGGCTAATTGACATGCCTAACCTAGTCCAAACACAAGATTTGGTCATGTGCACCTCTTTGGACTTATGGACAAACCCAAATCAATTAAGTTTGGTATGGTCAAATGAGCATTGCCATGACTCACATTAGACTCTAGGGTTGAGTTTAAAGCCAGCCATCAACCCATGGTTAGGCTTGATATTTATCCCATGGGAGAAATTTTGAGAAAAATGTTTAAAGAGATAATAAAGAGGTTAAATCAATGTACTTGCCATACCACATGTCCAAACCCTATGGTGTCATTTTTACTGAGCATCATAAGCTTTAACCATGGTCCAAGCCTTGGTTAGCCACCTTAACCCAAGCTAAAGCCCAAAACCGTGAGCCCCCGCATGGTTAAAACCCAAACTCATGCCAAGAGACCACCTCAGCCCAAATTGAGCTGAGAGCTCCTCTGCTTGACACCTAAGCAGTGGGGCTAACCTCTCAAATTTCTATAAAAATCCACCCCACGGACATGAATAGTGGTGTGGTAAAAAATTTTCACTAAGGCCT
>NEWO01000229.1:941478-960186 GCA_003013225.1 Phalaenopsis aphrodite
AGTTTCAGGTGGTGGAACGAGAAGACTCGTCAGGTACACTTTTACATTTTACAGCATTTTACGGTCTTTCTTGTACTTTTCTACTGCTTTTCTTTTATGCTTGTACCATACTTACTGCATAAAAAACACTTGCATGTTAAAAACAAAACAAAACCAAAACCAAAACCAAAAACAAAATTTCAAACAAAAATACCTCACAACATTTCAAAAATATAAGACAACTCAAAACTTAATCTCAAACATCACAAAAATACAACTTCAACTAAATCAAAACGTCTCTATTGGAAGATCGGGAGCCCTCGGAGGAGGTAACCTACGGTTGCTAACGAGTTTTCCCACGGTCTAAATGAAATTATGGAACTCATTAAGTTGAGTTTAGTAAGTTCATTTGGACTAAGTAATTCCAATAGAAAATAGTGGTGCCGGGACGATGGAACCGTGGGATCTTGACCGGTATCGCTTTAATCAATTTTAATATGCCCATAATAAAATTTAAAGAACTTTAACCATAGGGTCACCTAATTTGACATTATAACCAAATGACCTAGAAAATTTGAACTCTGCTACAACGAGGAGCTTGAAGCTTACATGGTGGGCAGCCCGACCATCTTCAACAGCAAGAGGACCTACATTCCTTCCTTAGCTTTAAAACAACAAAGCCATATGATATCGAGGTTGTTTGCCTAGTGCAACAAAAATCCTCAAACATATTTTGAGGCCTTTGTACAACCATATTGTATAATATAAGCCCTAACTTGCCTTAAGATTCTGAGGTAGTCGTTTGTCATGACTTAAATCCTCACATCTTCAAGGTTATTTGTGTTGATTGCTTCACACAAATGTAAATCCTAATAAAAAATTACAGGATGAAATATCTCAATAATTTCTCCTAAATTGAAACCAAATAATAGGATAGCTTGGGAAGTCACCGAAGTTTTCCTTCGAATCTGTGACATCCTCTAGTATTTCCTCATTTGAACTCCAAAACAAAATGTTCCAAATTTGAACTGATCCCATTCATACTTCTCAATTCGATATCTTTGAAGTGTCCTTACCATTTGAATTCCTTGAATGTAATTTTCCTTGATTTTATTGAAGTGTTCTTAAGTAACTTCTGTTACCTAAGATGTAATTAACTATAGGGGTTTGCCCTTATAGGAAGCTTTTCCCGAACCCAGCATAATACAAACCCTATTTAATTCCTTATATTAAATAGGGGAACTTGTCGGCCAATACATTGGTTTCGCAGACCAAACGGATGTCATAACTTTCTTTAGTTTACTTGATCGAGCCTCACTCTCAATTCTTGTGTTCATCCTNCCAAACGGATGTCATAACTTTCTTTAGTTTACTTGATCGAGCCTCACTTTCAATTCTTGTGTTCATCCTTCGGGATAGATACATGATTTGAGGTAAAGCGCTCTTTCATTTAAACTATGAAAATTATGGGGTCAGTTTGACTTCATCTTTTTCAAAACTAAAATTTTTTAAACGTTCTTCCGAAGCAGGCAACGAGATTTCAATTCCGATGACCGACAGCTTCTTACGGGCAAAACCCACACAAAAAATAGTGCCGACAGTGAAATCTCATCTATCCTGAGAAAAGAAATCAGAAACAAGTAAGTTATTAGTATGGGGAGGATGAGAATATTCAGAGAGAGAACGCAATCCCCAATTATCATTCTAGAAAGAGATGTTGTCGTCACCAATATCCCAAAACATGAAATCACTAGCAATAAACCTAGCATTAACAACAGCTTTCCAGATCCGAGAATCACCAACCTTCCACAAAACCTGGGAAGGGTGAGAAAAATCACAATATTTATAATGCATAAAAGTAGCCCATAGAGATGAGCCCATTCTAAATTTAAACCAGAGTTTGCAAAGGTTTATTTCAACCGTGTGTTTCAAGGCTTTAAAGCCAAAACCGCCAGCCTTCTTAGGCATACACAACCTTTGCCAAGAGCCCCAAATCTTATTAGCACCATTCCCCACCCAAAGGAAATTATTGAAAAGTCTCTCCATGACATTAATAGCACTTTTCTTTGTATTAAACACCTGCAAAGCATATAGAGAAATACTCTGAAGCACACTAGATAACAATATTATCCTGCCCCCAGTAGAAAGTAAAATATTTCTCTAATCGTTAATTTTACGCTTGATTTTATCAATAACATCATCCATATGAATATGTATCCTCCTTCCCTTGACCAAATTAACCTCAAGGTATCTAAGAGGGAGAGAGACATAGTGATAACTTGTATAAGAAACCCCCCAATGAATAAGTTGTTGCTTAACCTTTTAGCCAAAATACATCTGACATTTGTCACAATTAAAAACTAGTCCAGAACAATTCTGGAAATCATTTAAGAGTCTCATTAATTGTTTTAAGGCAAGTTTAGAGGCATTAGCAAAAATAATAACATCATCTGCGTAAGCAAGGTGAGAAACTACCATTTTGGCCTTATGAGAAAACTGTGTATGAGGGTGAATCAGTTGAAAATGATTGAGCATTTTAGATAAATAATCAAATGCTAAAATGAAAATAATAGAGGAGAGGGGTTCCCCTATTTAATGTCTCTGCAAGCAGTGAAGAAACCATAAGAATTACCATTAACCAACACAGAGTAATGATTGTTAGCCAACCATCTTTTAATCAATATGCAAAAACTGGAATTGAAACCTCTGGCCTTCAAAATGTTGGTGATAAAATCTCAGCTAATGGTATCAAAGACCTTCTTGATATCTAATTTGATAACTAGATTTCCACCCCTGCATTTTTTTAT
This sequence comes from Phalaenopsis aphrodite, assembly GCA_003013225.1. Taxonomy (NCBI): domain Eukaryota; kingdom Viridiplantae; phylum Streptophyta; class Magnoliopsida; order Asparagales; family Orchidaceae; genus Phalaenopsis; species Phalaenopsis aphrodite. The sequence continues at coordinate 944,265 of NEWO01000229.1, forward strand.
CAAGATCTTGTAAAATTTCCTGGGCTAAGAGGATATTGTTAGAAATATCACGACCTTTTTTAAAAGTCGGTTGATGTGGAGAGACGAGAGAAAGAAGATGAGGTTGTAGGCGGACAATTTTCGTCTTATCTCACTCTTGTGGTTTAAAAAATTATTAGCAAATTGATTGTGGTTCGCCTACAACCTCATATATATATTATGCTCATTTTTAATGAAATTGCACTTTAATATAAGGTATTTTGTATGTTTTTGGTTTCAGTTAAAAGAGATAAAGTTTTGGAGAAAAAGACGTGAAAATGGAGCAAAATGGGGTCCAATAGAGCAAATGAGCAAAACGTGAATTGACGCCTAGGCGTCATACCCTGTTTGCTGAAACAAATAGCCCGACATCAAGATCTAGCGCCTAGGCACTATGCAGTTATTTCAGGCTTCTAGAAGACTGGCACCAAAATACATCGTTTTTGAACAAATTTGGAAGGGGCATATAAAGTGACTCTTGAGGATTTTGAGGAATATATTAAGGGAAATTTTCGACATATTCCCCCGTGGAGTTTTTTAGGAAGGCCGAGAGGCCCGTAGATAGGAGCAGGAAATGTATATTTCTACATTTTCTAGAGAGATTTGAGAAGAGATTTTGAGATATATCTGTAAGAAATTGTATTAGCATTACATTGATTGGCAGAAGACTTTGTTGGAGGGATTTTCATCTTTCTTTCAGAGGAAAAAACTAAGTATTGTGTTCATCATTATCTTGTACTTGTTGTAAACACTTAGTTAGTGGATTTACTTTGATTTAATGAAGTTTTTTGTTGGATGTGAAACATGCTTTGTGGAGTAGAATTCCTTTACTTTTCTTTCGCAATGAATTGGTTGAATGTTTAGGATGTTAGGATGCATGTTAGAATAGGATTTTCATATCATTGTGATGATTCTTACTTCGCGCTTCATTTACATATTTAATATGACCAATTGTATGTTAAAATTTGTTGTAAACCATAATGGCCAGGAAGGGCTATGGCTTTAACAAGTACAAGAAACCACATTGAATTTATGGGTGAAGAAAAAGCAGTATTCAATGCAATGTTGGGGAGATATTCATTGGTTGGGTGTAAATTGGTGTTTCTAGGGTGACTGACTAGATTCCTACCAATTTGATATAGTGCTTTGTACCTTAAATCTAAGATTGAGCCAATTAGAGGGATATTAGGAGAAGGAGACTTTAGGGTGATAGACTAGATGTTTCTCCATGAACATCTAGTTATTTTATCAAATCTTCTTGATTTAAAAAAATATTGGCTCTTATGAACAAAACCCTAAATTCATGGATTTTTATTGTGCTTCCTCTAAAGTAATGCTTGAATCATCATAAGCAAGCATATTATACGGTGTAAAAAATATCAACCATAAATTGTGGACACAATTCAATCTGTAAGATAGTTCTTAGAATAGGGGCAAAAAATTGTTAACTAAATGTTTTTGAAAGTTAATATTATTAAATTTCTTATTTTTCTCTTTTGTATTATTCCTAATATTGGTTTATTTAATCTTTATATAATTTTTAATAATTTTATTATAAACACTTTTCTGTTACATGCTATAATTTTAATAATAGAAGTGTCCCATGTCCATTTCATGTTTTGTATGTGTCCCCATATCTGAATTCGTGCAACATAGACTTCGTGTAGTTTATTTATTGTCCAAAATAAAGAGAATTTGTGGTATATTCCTCCCATATTTTACAGCATCTGATTTATTATTTATAATTCCATTGATAAAACCCTTAACAAAAAATTTAACTAACGATGTTAGTATGCTGCAAGCTTTTGAATAGATTTCTGAATAAACTATATTTAAATTTTAAGAACCCAAACATATCTCTCTTCCTTTCTAATTTGGTTCTCGCACATCGTCACCATATTCCTAAAGACTCAAATCCCTTAGTCTCTTCAAGGATTGACCGATAATCTACTCACCTAAACATAAATCATGTTGCACATCTAATGAGATCTATCCAAAAAATATTCATAACATCTAAACCACCATTCAATTGAAAAAGCCTAATCATCCAGCTTCATAACGTTTAAATCAGAAATTTACCTATAACCCTAAACTAATGAACATTTTTTACTTGGCCTTCCACCAACCTTAACCCTTTCACCTTCTCTTTAAAAATCCTAGAAGCATCTTAATAAGATCCTCATCACCCATTCATGTAGGAACTAACCTCACTGGCAAATTAGGCTAAAAAAAAAATAGCACTTGTACCAAAACTCAGAATGTCATTGTGCAGAGCTTAGAGCTCACATCAACTATTTTGAAAGAGACTAAATGTTTAGAGTTCCATCACCTTTTGCTAGGAATGGAAATCATGTCAAATAAAAGAGATGAAGGGAATGCAATTAGTAAATAAATTGAATGAAGAAGATTTTTTTGAAAAAAAAGTACCTCTTTGATAAATTTGAGATTGACAGAGAGGAGGAGGTTTTGTTGCTACTTGCACAACTTCATTGAAAGATTTTGGGATAGGAATTTCGAGAAGACTTGAATTTTTTGTTATTTCATCGCTTGTCCATACAGCAGCAGCATTTTTATCATAACCCAACATTCTATTAGCAGAAGTAAACGAAGGAGCTGGTTTTTGGGCCCGAAAATCTTGTGGGTGCAAAAGGAAAAAAAATTTAGTACAAACCACAATACCAGACAAAATTGTGGAGGCTTAAAAATCTTTGAGTGAAAATACCTAATGTCAAATGGAGGTTCTGGGAAGTGCTGAATTCATCAGTTATGTTTTTATTCTCATTACAAGAAGTTCCAACAGCTTTCCAGACAGGTTGCATCATAGGACTTTCAAGTGAAGAAACTTGCTTCAATACAAAGAATTGTATTTTAAATGAATGTAGGCACAAGTGCTAAAGGTAGCAACTCTGGGATCAAGGTGCAAACAAAGATTCACTTCTCAAGCTATGCTTAAAGAAATTTGGTAATATAACTATCTGATACACATTGATTTGAGCCTAAAAAGAATTAAGCGCATAATTAGAAAAACTGTTGAGCAGCTAATCAATGAATAGTCATTTTAGCAGTTAATAGCATACAAAATCATCTAGTACTTTAAGTTCAAGGAGCATACATAACTTTTAATTCAGTATCATAAGCAAAGAAACTGTTTCACACATACCACTTGAATGATAAAATCAAACAACTAGTGAATACAGTAAAGTTTATAATAATAAAGAGAAAACTTCCATTATTTTCATTTTAGAAGCATGCCTACCTTCACTTTCAGCGGACCTTGACTAAAGAAATCCAAGCCTGCATTGAAGATGATAGATAACAAATTTTAAAAGATTGAAGTTTTTCTCCATTGAATATCCCAATTTGTTGGATAACCTAATAATGACTATGAAAATGATAATAATTAAGCCTCTTCAAAAGAAGTAACATGAGGCATTAACAAGTAATGAAACCAAAACATAATGACAAAACCAATCATAAGACCAATTATCAAAGGATCTGCTCGGGCTAGCCTCAACTTGAAGCCTAACAACATGGATGGTAAGTTGAACAAGATAGCAGTGAAGCCATGCCCAAAACAAACTGAACCACGTGAGGCTTCATTTTCATTCAATACCGATTCAAACATCATTATAGTATGTTGAACAAGAAAGCAGTGAAGCCATGCCCAAAACAAACAGAACCACGTGAGGTTTCATTTTCATTCAATACAGATTTGAACAACATTATACTGGTTAAGGTTTATGAAGATAATTTAGAGGGAATAAATTTCTTGTAGAATCAGATCCATAACTATGTTTAATCTGACATTTTTGGAACAATCTGTCTCCATAGATTCAAGTTAAAAAAGGAGTGCTCGATTTGATAAGAATAAACAACAGATTTACCATAAAAGGCTTGTTGAATTAGATCTAGATAAAAATATCAACACCAATATTCAACAGTTAAGTATTCACTTACATGTAGATTGTACTGCTCCCGAAAAAAAAAATCATCCATGCATAAAGAATTGCATTTGTGCTGGGAGGCATAAAATGTACTCACATCCTATGGTATTTATAAAAGAGTTCAAAGCATTTAATGCCATTGAATATCTAACTGTCTGTGGAGGCGGACACAGCCCTGAACCTCGAAGAACAAAAGCTGAGGGTAACCTGTATATAGCTGAAATTTAGACGCTCCAAACTGGAAATGAGATATTGATCAGAAATAACTAACATAAGGATTTCTCAAAGGTGCAAATCCTTTCAAAAAAGACGACCATGTCTTGCTTTCTTGGCCTCCATAGCTGAAGTGGAAATTGACATAGTAGTCACTCAATAAAGATAGACCATGCTGCAAGGCATGAATGATAAGAAAAATAGCCAACTTAAAATATTATAGTCCAGGCAGCAAGGCTGAAAAAAACATTTAAATAGTAATGTCTAAAAGAGGCTATGGGAAAAAGAACTTATTATGAACTCAGGGAGGAAAAATTAGTACAAGATCTATCTTAATACCTTAAACTTCCAAAGTTCTTCCAAAAGTTCGAATTTCTCTCCAACAGGGTTCAGTAAGCTCAGTCCTATCAACAATCAACTAGAAAACATTAGTGATGATAAACAAGCAAAAGGCCCGCGAAAGATAAAATCTTTTTTACCTAAGATATGTCCATTGTGAAGAGAAGGAAGAGTAACACAAGCAGTAAAGTGTCTATCTTTCTCCACAAGTGCTACATTGCCATCATGGAAACTTTGCAAAGTCCGGGAAGAAACTAAATCCGTGATCTAAAATAGTATGCCAATTTGATGAATTAAGAATTGACATTATTTGACTTTAGAAGATAAGAGGACCGAGCAGGATACCTTATCCCTGATAAACCAAATTACATCAGGCGAAACAATGAAAACAATGCCATCTATTTCTGATTGCACTCTCTACAATTGCAAGATATAAAACTTATCATTATATCTGGGAACAATAATGAAAATGTTCGAAGAATCAAAGTAATGTTTATGCATTATTAATTGAATAGAAAAAAAAGATGATCAGCCAACTTTTTTAAAGAGTGACGTAGACAGTAAGTAGCATTTTTTACTTCACTTGACAGACGTGCGAATCATAAAACAAGTCTATGAAATGTTGATCTCATCTAGGCACCATATCAAACCAACAGGGCATCATTTTTAGATTAGAACATTTAAATTAAACTTAACTGGATTAAAATATATGGATTCAAGTCATCAGCAAAAAGTGCTATAACCAATTGATATTCATAGTTTCTAGAAAATTGAGAAATAGAAATGCAACAAGAAGTTGTAGAATAGTCAAAATCATGAATAAGAGGCTAATAAATACATTCATTGAAATCAAATTCTATGAGTTATTATAAAATTTCAAATTTAGTTACAGTATCAATAAAAATTTAGAATCATTTATAAGAATGTGAGAAAATATGATAGCTTATAATTTCTTTATTTATTTTTAAGTTTCTGTTGAAGTCGTCAACAGAAAAGAGCTGTTTTCCTCAAATTTCAATATTTTAACAACAAAATTCGGAAGTTCATCAGATTGTTGCACAAAAGCACCACATTTTCTAATGACATCAAAAGCCTATGTCACATTTTCTTTGACATCAGTAACAAACAACCTCAATACTAGTGCATTAATCATTTCTATTGTTTGGATTTCTAGAAGGTGAAGGTGTAAGATATACTGGGAAACACATGATGTTTGGCTTAATAGTGCTAGATGGGCCAATTCTAGCGATGAAAATTTGATTGGCATTGTTTTTGGAGGAAATATAAAATTATTGTTCAGCTTCTAAGGCTTTATGATGAGCTTCTTCCATACTTCATTGTTCAAAAATTTGTTAATTCCGTCTTAATCTCAATGCCGATATTATTTACAAATCCAGATATTACTACCCATATTTCTTCTTACAAATCACACATGGAATTCATTCAAATATTCATAAAAAAATCAATCATCTTATCCCAGATTGATCAATTATTTAACTATTTTCGACTCATAATATTTAAGCAAAATTTTCTTTCTTAATCTAACTTTCATGTTAGCCCAAATTCAAGTAAGAGATTCTACAAAAATCTCTTTCACATTGAACATTGAAACTAAAATAGTTTAGTAAACCAATTTAATCTTCTAGCATATCTAACACACCCTTGATCACACATGGATTACCAATGTAAATGGTTTTAAATTTAGATATCTAATACAAATAAATGTTTGGATCATGTCTACCATCAAAAGTGAAGGCCTCAACTTAAATTTTCTTTATTGCCTTAGATTCAAAATGAAACCAATCATGTCAAGCCCCCAATGATCTCTTTTATGATGCTTGTAGTGTCTTCAATCATGATCATCTCTGAATGATAAATTCTTAAGCTCTTGCAGGTTTTTATGGTCTATAAAAAAATAATGATCACAATCTATATGTTCTTGATGTTTCTAGGCTAATCAGCTTAAGGAATGGTAAGCATATGAATTGATTCTAAGAACCTTTTCAGCATCTTGAAATATAATAGATTGAGGAGGTTCACCAGATTTTCTAAAACAATAGGTCTTACAAGGCACATCATAAAGCACTTCTAAAGTAGTTGGTCTTCTCTAATGTGTATCTCCAATAGGGTCATTTGTCAACAAAGGAGCATAATAAAAGGACCCTCCGCCAAGATTTCAATGTTAATCCATTTGAAGCCTGAGGCCTTTCATTGGCAAGTCATCTCTTTTAACTTACCCATATCTCTATTACATTTTGTATCCAGACTTTCAGATTTTTTTTTAGCCATAGGCATCCTGATTTCGTTGTTATTTACCCTTTGTTCAATTTCCACATATTTGGAGAAGCTTCCATAATTATCTCTTAATATAAAAAAATTCTTTGGCATTTGAATGCAAAGCTAAACATAATTAAAAAAATGAAATGTGACTACAAAATTAACCTCATCTGCAATCTAAAAATAATTGATGGCTTCAAATTTCAATTGTAAAAAAAATTCAGACATTAGGAAACCTCCTTAGAATAAACTAGATAAGAAGATAATTCAATCTAACCTAGACTAGTTCATATATATACTAATCACAACCTATCTAAGATACTCTCTTCTATGAGGTTAAGCATATCAATTAACAAATGAAAAAAAAATCAGTTAACAACGATAATAATAACCATCTTATTTCACCAAAGAAAAAATCACCTCTTAAAGGCATCAACCAACAAGGAAATAAAGATTAGTTATTCACCAAAAGATATCATTCAACACTAGATATTTCACATATCAAGACTTATTCATAGGCAACAAATAACCCTTGAGTTTCTTTATTTTGAAGACAAAACAGGAGAGAAAGAGGGCAATAACTAACTAATAGATAAGGAGAGTTTCAACATACTTATTGTTATTTTGACCCCCAATTATTGAACTAAAGTAAAAGGGCATTTTGTAATGTGGTACCGCTCACCTACCACATGTCACCTACCTCCCACCTACCACTCTCTTGCTTCTATAAATAGAGAGGGTGTGAGACTTAGGAGAGCAAGGGAAGAGATCTTAAGGGAAGATATCTTAAGGGAAGATATCTTAAGCTACAACAAAGGAGGAGAGAATAGCTAGAGAGTTAGAGAGGAGGAGAGCATCTTGAGGTCTTGTATCAAGGTGTCGCTTGAGAGGGAGGCCACAGAAGGAAGATGAGGGCTCATCTCTATGTATAAGCTATGTATTCTCCATTTCTTTTGCCTTAGTGAAATATTTGATTGATTCCCTTCCGTGGATGTAGATCCAGTTGGATCGAGCCACGTAAACGATCTGTGTTTGTTTGTGTTCTTTTTCGTCTCATTTCTATGCCAGGAGGTACATATCGCACAACAATTGGCGCCGTCTGTGGGAAGATCCATACTTCTTGGCTAGAGGAGTCCACGTAAAGGTGTTTGCGGCCAGCGACGAAGAAGAGAAGTTCGACATTCACGAATAGAGGAGCAAGTGGATCGCGTCGCAGTCAGCCGAATCGCGACAGATTCGGTGAGCAGTGGAAGCTTTGATCGATTGGATTCGCACCGCAGGTTGTGCGGTTTGGCGAGACGCAGGAGGAACAGTCATCGAGCGAGGGCCGAAAATTTGCGACAGGGCTGCCAGCAGAGGATTTCGGTCTTGCAAGCAGCTCGGCCAGAGGGAAGAGGTGGAGATCGCGCAGAGAAGGGTTCGAGGAGTTCCCTGTTCGGGACTCCGTGAAGCAGAAGGACCTGAGCCGTTTGGCTAGGCGCGACGGCTCTGGAGAGACAGTTATTCTCGTGCGAGAGGCAAAGAAGGAATTCCTGATTTGTTCCGCTGAACGCAGAGGAGTCTGCGGGAAAGAGGCGCGAGCAAAAAACAGGAAGTTTTCTTCGGTGAACAGGTGTGATCTCTGATAGAAGGGATCAGAACTCTCTGTTTGGTTGGCGAAGGCAGTGGAGTTCACGGGGAGAACCCTAGTTCTTGGAAGGGCAGCAGGTAGAATTCATTGGAAGAAATCCTAGCCACGACAATAAGTTCTGTCAAATTCGACATTGAGAAATTCAATGGGAATAACGACTTCGGCCTATGGAGAGTAAAGATGAGAGCTCTATTGGTTCAGCAGGGTGTTGCAGAAGCCTTGCAAGGGTCGGCGGCATTGCCGGTCGACATGACCGAGAAGGAGAAGATCGACATACTTGACAAGGCCCACAGTTTGATAATCCTGAGCTTGGACGACAAAGTTCTGAGAGAGGTGTCGAGGGAGACAACGACTCAAACACTTTGGGCCAAACTCGAGGTACTCTACTTGACAAAGTCTCTTGCTAATAGGCTCTTTCTAAAGCAGGGCTCCTTCAAAATGCATGAAGACAAATCCGTCTGAGAGCAGATCGACGAGTTCAACAAGATCATCGATGACCTCGAGAACATCGGCGTCAAGATGGACGATGAGAACAAGGCATTGCTGTTGCTAAACTCTATTCCTAAGAGCTACGAGCATTTCAAGGACGCGATGCTCTATGGAAGGATGCAGACTATTACTCTGGAGGAGGTTCAATCTCTAATTAGAGCCAAAGAATTTCAGATGAAGCATGACAGGGACAAGGAAGTCAGCGGAGACAGTCTTATTGTTAGAGGAAGATCAGACAGGAAAGATTCAAGAAATGGTCAGCACATATCAAGGTCAAGCAAGAATGGCGGGAATCAATCATCAAGGGAATCTTTCAAGTGCTATCATTGTCACAAGGACAGTCATTTCAAGAGGAACTGCCTAGACATGAAGAATAAGTACCAAGAAGAGCCAGAAGAATCAGGAGAAGCAAACGTAGCCTCTGATGACTACGATTCTGCTGAGGCCCTGGTGATCACAGAATTTGAATCCAGTAAGGAGTGGATCCTTGACTCAGGGTGTTCTTTCCACATGTGTCCTCACAAAGACTAGTTTGAGACACTACAACAGGAAAATGATGGGTCCGTTCTACTGAGAGACAATAAAGCTCACAGGGTTGTTGGAAGTGAATCAATCAGGATAAGGATGTTTGATGGATTTGAACGAGTACTGAAAAATGTCAGGTACGTACCAGAGCTAAAAAAAAATTTGATTTCTTTAGGTACGCTGGAGTCAAGCGGATGCTCATTCAAGGCAGATGCATCAGAGTAACCAAAGACCCTTGTGTCGTCATGCAAGGATTCAGGAAAAAGGGGTTATTTTCTCTTATCGGAAGAACCGTGATTACTAAGTCCATGTACTGTTTGGAATTAGCAAACTCAAGCAAGGGCTGAAGGCCCCTCGGGGGCCAGGTGGAGGGAATCTTTACTTTGAAGCTTCTCAATTGAGGGTCAAGGTAGAGAATTGTTATTTTGACCCCCAATTATTGAACTAAGGTAAAAGGGCATTTTTGTAATGTGGTACCGCTCACCTACCACATGTCACCTACCGCTCACCTACCTCCCACCTACCACTCTCTTGCTTCTATAAATAGAGAGGGTGTGAGTCTTAGGAGAGCAAGGAAAGAGATCTTAAGGGAAGATATCTTAAGGGAAGAGATCTTAAGCTACAACAAAGAAGGAGAGAATAGCTAGAGAGTTAGAGAGGAGGAGAGCATCTTGAGGTCTTGTATCAAGGTGTCTCTTGAGAGGGAGGCCACAGAAGGAAGATGAGGGCTCATCTCTATGTATAAGCTATGTATTCTCCATTTCTTTTGCCTTAGTAAATTATTTGATTGATTCCCTTCCGTGTACGTAGATCCAGTTGGATCGAACCACGTAAACGATCTGTGTTTGTTTGTGTCCTTTTTTCGTCTCATTTCTATGCCAGGAAGTACATATCGCACAACACTTATTTTACCAATTATCCACACTCGCATTACAATGGTCGGCCATCAATGTTTCCAAGGGGTTAGGGAAAAATATTACATTTAAATAAGTTAAACAAGGGACCGTAAAATGGATTTAGAAATTTGCTCTTGTTCATGAACTTGCACTAGCTTGGGCCTTTGTCTTTGCTCTTGTAATAGGTTTAGTAGGCTGATTTTATTTATCCGCTAGAGGTGTAACATCACCCTAAGCTAAAAAACTCATCTAAAATAGAAAATATAGAAGTGAGAAGAAAAAAGAAAATAAAATTAGTAAGAAAAAAGAGAGAGAGAGAAGTTTATAAATTAGGAAGCAAAAGGGATGCCAGTGGTAGCACGACATTGGTGACTACAAAGGAGAAGTGGAACAAACAGCAATTAGAACAACAACCATATATGACAGCGGCGAAGCAATGTTTGCAACTCCATGTGTGGGTGATATTTTCTTGTGTTTTCTCCTAATTCTTCCATTTGTGAGTTGAGGTTCATGAGTTTTGTTTTATTATTATTTTTTTAATAATATAGATTTACTTATAAATTATAATGCTAACTTGGCTTCAAACTTTTAAATTAAAAAAGCTCAACACTTTCCAACATTGGAAAGTGAGGCATATGCCTCAATATAGGTGCTTCAAGGCATGCCAGAAATGACCAAGGCATTCTTCCCATTAATCTCTCATAAGGCATAAGCTTTAAAATCATACATGTGCACCGAAACTTGAATAGCATCTCAAACTATACAATTATAAGCACTGTATAATATCATTCACACATAGTTCAATGACAATGATGAAAGGTGTTGTCTTTAAGGAGAATATGATTAATGATCCTCACGATATATTTATTTAATACATTTAAATATGATTTATTTTATGTCTAGAAGCTATTATGTGTTTGATCAACATTTATCCATGAGTAATGCTAGAACCTTACAAACAAGACACATTAGGCTCATAAAACAAAAATAGGGAGATAAAAAAAAAAGAAGGAAACTTAGAAAATCAAGAGAGAAAATTTGAGTTTTTCTATTAAATTGCTAAAAGTTATATTTGAGTAACAGTGACTTTATGTCCCTGTTATCTCCCCAGAACCTTATTTATAAATTTGAATCAATGTGTCACATGTTACATTTGGAGTTACATAAGCGAAATACACGTAACAAAAGGATGTGTACTAAATCAATGCTTTCCAACTACATTCAAATTTGTTGAGTACTAACAAGTAAGTTTTGAGCTTTAGCTAATTTTCTTGTTTAGTTGAGGCAAATTATGGTTAGATTGTTCCTTGAATGCTCATCTAACTAAACTTTGGCCAAGTTCACAATGATTCCCGACACGTTTAATATGATTTTGGCGAGTTCAATATGATTATGAGTATGATTATGATAAGCTCTTCATGACTCTGGCAACTTCAATGTGATTCTAAGAAGTTATTCGTGAGCTGAAAAGTGTGATTCTGGAAAATTCTCGATGATTCTGGCTAGCTCAATTTCATGGTGAATCTGAAGAGTTCCTTAATCTTATTCTTCTTGGCCAATAAGGTTGGTTTGAACTTTGAATTTTATTAATTTCGACCTTGCTTATGAAATATTTGATATTATATTACAAATTGATCCTAAGGGTTTTACTAAAGAGTTTGGCGCATCTATTATGTTTTCGAAAAAAAATAGTTCTTCAATCTTAATCATTTGTAAATATTTATCGTTTCTTATAGTGGATTGATTCCATTCCTCTTCTATGGTATTGTTGATCCTTGTAAATGTTAATGGCTTGTTCCATTCTTGATCTCTTTGCTATTTACTTTACGTGTTCTTCAAATTCATTTCCAGTAGGAATATCTGCAAGCACAAACCATTTTGTTTTAGTTAGCATCAGAATAGTTTCAAGTTTCAAAATAGTAGAAGTATGTGCACATTAAATAAGGACTAATGCGTTACTTACAAAGAAATCTAGCTTAACAGCCAACAATTTCCTCATGGATCAGCATTTAAATCAATAAGAATATCAACATTGCATCACTATTGCTACAATAGACAGTACACTGACGGAACAGTCATTTTACTGAAAGTGTCAAATATATACTACCGCATTAAGCGCATGGAAATATTTTTTTTCTTCGTCAACAGCAAAAGTAGAGTCCACAAATGTACTCTCTCCAATGCATCTCCAGCTCTTCTCCATCATTAATGATCTAAACCAACATTCGACTGCCCTGGCGATCAAGATTGCAGATCTCACCTCTTCTTCCTCCCCAACCTTGCAAAAGAACCCCAACAATAAGCCCGGACCTCAATCGACTCACACTTCGTAAACAAACAATATTCGCCATGAAACACTATGGATAAGGCAGAGAAACTCACCTTGCAGATGGCAATGCTTTTGGCAAGCTCCTCTACAACTCTGGCTGCCTCTTCATTCTGACATCTCTGCAATTCAGGATACGGATGAGATGGAGTTAGTACGCGGATGGAGATCGAGCAAAAATCTAATGGTGATTCACTTGGTAGATGATGAAGACGGAGGACGGCGACGGATGAAAGCAGGCGAGGCGCCATCGCCGTGAGAGTTTCCAGCAGAGCGTTTCGATCTCGATTGAGGAGGAATCGGAGACTGATAATTGGAGGAGGCGAAATGGATGGAATGATGGTGAAGGGAGGTAGGCTCGCACCAAGAACTTGTTTCCGAACATTTTTTGTGCAGAAGAAAAAATGGAGTGCCGAAGCCATAGTTCTGGATGGTAATGTATTTTGGCGGATTTTGGTTGGCGCCCTCGCGGAATTGCGCCAACGATTATTTATTTATTTAAATTGAGTTATGTGTAATTTGTACTTTACTATCTCTAAGATGGAGAAATATTTGAGTATTTAAGACTGTCACATCTCCGTAACCTACCTGTAACTTAGAAATATATGAAAATAAAAGCGCGAAACCTACTAGTTACATGTAGGTTACAAAGAGGTTATATGGAATATAACGTGGATATAACCCTCAATACCTTCAATGTAACCTACCGGGCGTATTCTCCTCAAAATGATAGATTACACTCTCAATCACTATATCACATATATATTTACACAAACAAATTAATAATTAAAAATTTGAAGATTAAGGTTTTGTTGGATTTTGTGTCGAATCAATTGTTACCATAATAGTAAGCCAATAATATTTTTTTAAGATTTACCTTATGAAAAGTATATTGAAAGAAATCTAATAAAATTTCTAAGCTAAATAATTTCTTCAAATGTTCTTATTTTTACAATAAGCCTTTAAATTGGGTAAACAATTATTTTTATTCAAAATGTGAGCGTAAAATTATGTACGATACGAATTTGTGACATCATGTTGAGAGATTAAGGGCCTGTTTGGGGCAGTTTATTTGGTGTTGTACTGTTGTGGTGTTTTGAAAATGCACTTGTCCTGTTTGGGTAAACTGCGTTTTGGCAGCTTATGCGTTTTCAAAAAGCTGAAAATATCATTTTCACACCGTAACTATTTAGGTGCGGTGGAAGCTTTCCGACTGCTGGCTTTTTCAAAAAAATAAAAATTTGTAATAGCCACCACACCTAGCTTATCAACAAATTATTTTTAATCAGCAGATTATTTAATAAGATGCAGCTACCCCAAACAAACCCTTAAATTCTCACCCTCTATGCCAAATTTGTATTTACAAAAAAGAATTAATGAGGAGAAATTTGAAGACCAAGATTTTGTTGGATTTTGTGTTGAATCAATCGTTACGATAATAGCGAGCGAATAATTTTTCTTAAGATTTATTTTATGAAAAGTAAATTGGAAGAAACCAAATAAAATCTGTGATGCCAAAAACAGCAGCTAAACTTTTTTTGTCAAAGTTTCCTTGTTAAATTTGACTTTATATGCCTTATATTAATTATAACTAGAGAATGATGGTTGCCATTTATTTTAATGGAGTATATCTGAAAAATATTTCATACCAAATATCCAGCTATGTTTTGCATTGTATAGGAAAAATAATATTATGCCTAGACTTTAGTTTTCTTCATTGCTATCATTGTTTTCATTTGTGTTTTCTTTGCTTAGCAAGCAAGAATGGTGATAGTGAAGCTCAATTGAAAAAAATCAAATAGCGATTAGTTCAAAAGACATGGGTAATAAGTGTTTGGTAGCATCCTATTAATTATTTAGTCATGACTTAACTTAAATCAAGCTAAACATTAAAAAAAAAAACAAAAATTAAATCCAGCAGTCTATTAAATCTAATTTTCTTGTATTCTGTCTTTTCTTCGCTCATTTCATCACTTATACAACTTAAATCTGAATTTATTGAATCCGATCGGGAGGCGGATTTATTCCGCCGTCGTTCGCGAACAGAGTCTTTGTAGTGTGGATTTGATAAATCCTATTTAACGTAGATCTGAATTTCAGCCAAACATCGCTTAAAGTTTTCTATCCTTAAACATAAATTAAGTCGTTTTATGAAGTTATAATGGAGAACTGAATAAAATTTTGAAGAGGCTGCTTTATATTATATCGGAACATATCCTCAAACACATGTTCTAACGACGAATAAGTCACACGCTAATTAAATATTTTTTAAAGATGAATAAAATGCTACCTGGATGAAGAAAATTAAAAAGAAGATAACTAAGGGTTTGTTTGGACAGCTGCATCTTATCAATAAGTTACTGCGCAGAAGCTGCAACAGATAAGCTAGCTGGCTGTTTGTTTGTTTAGAGTTTATTTGTTTACAAAACACATTCGAATAGCGTAAAAAACCAAAACAATCAATATCAAATATACAAGGAAAAAAAAAACGAACTGTACAAAATAAATAAGTAAAAATTGATAAAAAAAGTAAGTAATTGCATTTTTGTGCAGACATGAGGTCTCAAAAACTCAGTATACTAACCAACGAATCTGTCACTACAAATTTGTCACAATAAGAAAATGGTATACCTTGTCAAAAAAGGTTTTGATTTCGTTTAACTAATGTAATACGAATCTCGTGTCTGTCACATATGCAAATCACCAAAACAGACCTTCCAGAAGAGCCTCAAAAACCGCTGCATCGAAAAGAAGAGAGGAACTTGATTGTCTTCATTAGGATTTCATGTGCGGCAATTATCGCCGGTCACCCGAGATTGCAACTAACTAACAAATATTACAGTCAACAACCATCAATAATTATTGTAGAAATTACGGTTGTTATGACCACCAACTAGAGGTTTTTTAGTCATTTATGGCTATTGTAGCCATCAACTACAAATTTTGCATCCAACTATAACCTTTATAGCAAGAACGTATGACTTTTATAGCCAACTTTTACTATTATAACCACCAACTATGAGTATAAACTTATGAATTTCAATTTTTATTATCACATCTTTCGTAATTGAGGAAAATAGTTGACCTCTGCACTTTCAATTTCCTAGTTGATTAGTTTGACTAGCCAATGTCCCATGGATTTTTCACTTTTCATGAAGTTTCACTATAAAAAGTCTTGTTACCCGTTAGATCTCTAAATGTGTATGCGTTGAAAAATTATACTAAACTAAGTTATTAAGTTTCTAAGCCATAGAAAATATTTAAG
>NEWO01000229.1:962744-973490 GCA_003013225.1 Phalaenopsis aphrodite
TACTTTCTATTTCTAAAGAAGCCAATATGATTGTTTGGTGGGATAATTTCACATTTTATCATTGAATTTAATTTTATTTTAATATTGTAATGAAAATTCAGTTTTTAAAGCTTCATTGATTTTAGTTTCTATTTATTTTTACTTTATATTTCTATCCCTTGATTCAAATTGTTATGAAGATATTATATGATTTTTCTTGGAGTTTTAACACTCAAGTTATCATATAAATGAAAGGGACATTTGCAATAGAATTATGCATGAATTGAACAAATTAATATTTTTTTTATTAGATATTGTTCGGAACTATTTAATTTTTGGGGAAACCATTATTTTTAGGGTTAAAGTTAGTGCTGTTAGAATGGCTCGTTGTTTGCGAACAACTCGTGTTCGGCTCGTTAAGAAGTTTGCGTTCAGCTCGTTCGCTAAGTTAATGAGCCGAACACGAACAACACGAATAAATATTGGTTCGTTCGTTTTCGGCTCGTTTTGGCTCGAAATATTACTAATCAATTATATATATGTGTATATATATATATATATATATATAATTCAAATGATGTTTTAAATCTTGCCCTATTCCTTAACATCTTAGGCTACGTGATTATGATAGTCAAAATGATTTTTTTTTTCGTGAACGGCTCGTGTTTGGCTCGCTAAACAAACGAGTCGAATACAAACACATTTTTTGAGCTCGAAATATAAACGAGTTGAACTTGAGCTGAGCCTGGGCTCGGTCGTGTTCGACTCGTTTACACCCCTAGTCAAAGTGCCCTAACAATCAGAAACTAAAAATATTAATTAATTTTAGGGCATGCTTGCGATCAATTTTATTTTTTATTATTATAGTTTTATTTTTAAATATATAGTTATATTTTTTTTTTCAAAAGAAAAATTTACATTTAAAAAAAAAAACCAAAAATAACTTTTAAGAGCCTCTTTCATATCAAATTTTTTGTCTAAAACACATATTTTTTTCATGTATTTAATGCATATTTTTATTTTTACTTATTAAAAATAAATCAACTTATTTTTTTGAAACACCTTAAGCAATTTTTTATTGTTTTAAATATTTTAATAAACAAGCATTGCAACTAAATATATTTATTTTAAATAAGCAAAAATGATTCCAAATGGCCTCTTAGTTTTTTATGTGCTATTTATATATTAATTAAGTAAAAATTAGCTTAATGAAATTAATAGTTACTTAAAGATGTATATAATGGTTTAATAGCATGTCATTAAGAATTTAAACTAAAATTTTGCAAAGCTTACACTATGCATGATTTTAACAAAAAAAATTAATATTAAAAACTCTTATAAGTTACATTGTTAGATATCTTTCAATTAAATATACCCAATAATGAGCATGCTTTTCTTAAATATTTGGAGGATCATGCCAAATAGTCTTTATGTGGAAATGAGTAGATTGATTTATGAAGGCGCACGTTAGTCGCATGGCAAAATTTGAAAAGTCTAAAACAACATGAAGATACAGGTGTACATAAAGAAAGTGTTTGCACTAATCTTAAAACGATCTAATTGTTTAGAAGAAAAGAGTATGATGGAGGCAGACCCACTTTTAGAAAGTCGCGAGGCTCACTAGGTCGTTCGAGCAAGCAAAGCCATTTGAGCCAAGCCAACTAGGCCAAAGCTGGCCGGTCTACGAAGCAAACAAGAAGGCGATCGAGTGACACAAGAACAAGCCTTCTGACTGAAAACGAGATAAAAGAGCTTTTGAGCCATCGACTGTAGGAAAGCTGGCTCAATACGATGACCTATCCTTTAGTAGAGCTGATCCCAAGGATGGTCTGATTCTGTAAAGTATCTTCAGTTGACCTATAGGGACACAAAAAGCTACTCACTATGCATTGAAGACAGTCAATCGGGCTACGTTAGCTGACTGAACCTTACCAACCCAGCTCAGCAGACAAAATGGATCTCGTTGACTCAAAGTCAACTAAGATTAGTCGGTCGAGCCAGAAGGAATCCAATTGATAAGTCCATACTTTTCAAATACCAGAAATACTCAAGATTGGAACCCTTCAAAATGAGGGCAAATGTGTAATGTTACCATTGTATTATCACCTCTACAAAAATGAAAAGACATTTTATGAAGAGGATAAAATTTAGCAATGTATGTTAATTTTCATCTATCCATCTCTCTCTGTGTGTGCCTCTTCTCTCTCTTCATTTACACTATATTCCTTATGTGTGATTCAGAGACAATCTCAGATTTAACATCTTATAAGGTGTGTGAGCATAAATCTTGCTGCCAACAAGAAAAGAAGAAATGCAAGGAAAAAGACCTTACAATAGGGAGACTGAAAACAACATGGTGTGCACCAACGAAGCAATGTCCATGCAGATCAAAGATCTAAAGGATCAAATGCTAGAGAAGATCAAAGGAACATTAAATCACGAGCAGGATAAACAATCTTGATATGAACTTCTGACACTGAATGATAAAAGTGCCCCCCCCCCTTCCCCTATCCCCCTCCCCCTTGTGGCTATAAAAAGGGAGGAAGAAACTCAATATCTTCATAGTGATAGGTTAGAACTAATCGGTAGACATCAAGTTGGGTGTACTTATGCACCACACCAGGCATATAATGCATTCTCCTAGTAAATCTCTGATGCCAAGCCACCCGAATGATTCATGAAATGAGGACGTCGATAGTCACATTTGTTAAGCCAATCCAATAAGAGTTTCAAAAGCTATTGGAAGTCAGTACATCAAAGAAATCTAGTACCCGGGTTAGGTTTCTAACAAAGTCAAGGTCCATAAGGTGAACGATAAGTGATGAATGTGTGTAAACTTCACTAATTTGAATGCGGCCTACCCGAAAGACAACTATCCATGCAAAAGATCAGCACACTCGTGGACGAGGTATTCGATCATTTAGTGATGATTTTCTTGAAAGCCTTCTCTAGTTTTCTCCAAATCGAGATACACTCGACTGATACAAAAAGTCAACATTCACAATTGGTGAGAAAGTGTATTATTATAATGTAATGCCATTTGAGTTTAAAAATATTAGGACAATCTATCAGTGCCTAATAGATGTAATCTTTACAAAATAGAAAGAAAAAATTTATTGAGGTGAATGCGAATGATGTATTAGTAAAACTCAGGACACCCGGGCAATGCATCCAGGAATTAAAAGAAAGAAATTGTAATGAAGTTTAACATGAATCTTAATCCATCAAAATGCACATTTGGCATAGTGATAAGAAAATATTTGGTGACCACCTAACCCGTGCATAAATTAAGACCAATTCAAAGAAGGTTCAAGTATTAATTAACAAGTCATCCCTCCAAAATACTAAGAATATCCAAAAAAAATTGACCGAATCTTAGAGCTAAGCCATTTCATCTCAAAGTTGGGAGACAAGTGCTTCGTTTTTTTCAAAACCTTGCGACAAGCAAAAAGCTTTAGCTTGTCGGATCAGAGTGACTAAGTGTTTAAGAAATTGAAAGACACCTTAGCATCACCATCACTCCTTCAAATTCCAAAGCTAAATGAAGTGCTTTTCCTGTACTTGGGTGTCAGCTCGAGGCCATCTTCTGTCTTAATTTGAAAGGAGTAAAGGAAGAATTTCAGTTTTACTAGGTCAGTCGAGTCCTTCAAAAAGCCAAACTCAAGTACTTA
This sequence comes from Phalaenopsis aphrodite, assembly GCA_003013225.1. Lineage (NCBI taxonomy): Eukaryota > Viridiplantae > Streptophyta > Magnoliopsida > Asparagales > Orchidaceae > Phalaenopsis > Phalaenopsis aphrodite. The sequence goes on from NEWO01000229.1 coordinate 966,395, forward strand.
ATTATGAAAAAAATGATTGTTTATCATTTTATTTATGTCCTCAGGCCTTGCCTGCACTTCCAAATGCTTTCTATCAGGGTCATCACTTACTATTCGCTCGAGTCTATCATCACAAGGACTGAACCCTATGGCCAGCTTCTTAATTGAGTAGCACAACTCAATGAGTTTGATCTATCCTACGTACGCACCGAAAACCACCAATAAGGCTCAAGCCATAACCAACTTTATGGCTGACTTCTCTGAGTCGATTGAGCCAGAAAAAGAAGCGGCAACTGACAGTGATTCCTAGGTCCTGCATACCGACGAAGTGTCTAGTATAATTAAATGTAATTTTAATTTAATAATTATAATTATAGTAGTTTAAACAATTTTTAAGAATTAAAAAATTTAAAAACTAAAAATTGTGAGCCTTAAATGGTGATTAAGGCAACAGCATCAACATTTATTATTGATCCCATTGGTAAAATCACCCTTCATAAATCATAATCAATTAAGCAATAGAATAATTCAGCATTATTAAATATAAAAAAATAAAATAAAAATTAAATAATGTAACATGCAGAAAATGCACGTGCAAATATTAAACTTATATTGTAGGTGACAATCAATCAATTTTGCGACAGTGAAATGAAAATTCATGTGAAGATCTAGAGGATTTGTAGCTGCTGGCCACATTGCCACCAACATATGTGGCCCTCAGCAATGTGAATTTATTCTACTTAAGTGTGATTTTTACTATGTAGGGCTGTTAAAATGGCTTGTTGTTCATGAACAACTCGTGTTCGGCGCGTTCGCTAAGTTGACAAACCGAACACGAACAAAGATTTGTTTGTTCGTGTTCGGCTCATTTTGACTCGAAATACTACTCATCAATTATATATATAAATAAATATATATATTGATAAGTAGTATTTTTAAAAAAACTTAATTGACTACAAGACTACAAAGATTTCTAATCAATTAAAAGTATTAATTAAGAAAAGAGAATAAAAATATTAAATTAGATTCAAGTGATGTTTTAATATAAATAATAAATTTTAAATCTTGCCTCAACTCTTAACATCATATGGCTGTGTGATTAGGATTATCAGAATGACTCTTTGTTCATGAAAGCTCGTGTTTGACTCGCTAAACAAACAAGCCGAACATGAACACACTTTTCGAGCTCGAAATATAAAAGAGCGAATACAATCGCTCGTGTTCTGCTCGTTTACAACCCTATTTCTATGGTCAAACATAATTATTTATTATGGTTTAACGACTTAATAAAGATCCAGTAATGATCAAAGCAGGCTAGAATATAGAAACGTTTGCTCATTGTTCATGTCATGTTCATCTAAGGATCAACATTAAAATTAAATAAGTTCAATTACTTGTCATATAAGTTCATCATTAGTGTGTTATCTTTGCATGTTTGATGGATGATGGTTGCATTTAAACTATTATCAAATTATGATTAATTACATCGATGCTGAGTGGCGGCAACTATTTAAGAAAAGTGAACGTACAGTCGTAAAATAGTCTCTATCCATAAAAGAGAATGGGGTACAATATATGGGTTGGATAGGAACACGGACAATTCGAGTATCTGCTAAGGTCCTATAAAGCTATATTAGTAGTGTACAAAGCTTCATAGGTTGAAGTGGTAAGGACATAAATTAAGTTGGCACTACAAAAATTTAGCATATTTGTGTCGGATAGGTCAGATGCAAATTAAACACAAATCCGATGATATTTAAAAGAGCGTAGAGTTTGCGTCTGATTTTTCCGGACATTAAATTTGGGGGACGGTAATTTTATTTCCATCTAAGTTATATCCGATGCAAATAATTTGTCGTTTTTGCGTCATATTAGTGTTGGATTTGTTTATGAGTAACGTGTGGCGAAATTTGCGTATGAAAATATCTGAGGATGAGTCATAGCATTGGATTACTATCTCATTTGCGTTGGAAAATATCGTTGAATGTTGGAAAAAATATTGTAGGTGTAGTGTCAGATTTTCTGTTTGAAAACGGACGCAAATCCAACGCAAACCTGTACACAGAAAAAAAATTTAGAATATCAATTATATTTTCACAACTCGCAAAAAAATACATTTCACACCACAAGCCACATTAACCATAGTCGTATCACAAATCAAATCTCTAACAATATCATTAATAAAAGGAAGATACTGCACAAATCGTCTTAAATAAGAATTAATAAGTTAACCAAAAAAATTTCAAAATAAATATTTAACATAATGCTTATAAATATAAAAAAACATAAGAAAAAACTACTCATCTCTATCCTCCTCCTCCTCTTCTTGCACAGATGTCTTCGACTACTTCTCCTGGCTATCTGCTAAGGTCTTCGCCATGTGCGCTATAGAGTCCTCAAATCTATCTTGGCTTCATAGCATCTGCTCGCGCAACTGGCAGATTTCATCGTTCATTGCAGCCACTTGTCTGATAAGAGTCTCGTGGTCTCGTTGTGAGGAGCTTGGAGAACTAAGAACGAGACCACGGAGAGCTCGACCTCGAAGGCTATGCCCTTCGCTCTAAGGCCATATAACCTCCCCTTCTTCTTCCATGCCGTATGGGTTCAAAGCTTGTACTCAGACTACGTAGTAGTATACTGACAACCACTGTTGTTGGCATTAGTCTAGGCCTAAATGGCCAAGTGCCTCTCCCAGAGCTGCTCGAACTCCTCATACATAATGAAATTAGCTTTTAATTGACACTTTCAGTAGTTAGAGTTAAAATAAACTTTTAATCAAAGGTTTTTAACTTATAGCAACTCACCAGGAATACTTCGAGACCCACTGCATAGTCCCTTGGGCGCTGATGAGTTCAGACATGGAGCTCCATAATAGAGGGAGCACGACGCAACTCCTTGGCCTGTGTAGCAAACAAAAATTGTTAGCGCTACAAAATTACTCAAAAAATTGAATTAATGTTTAAATATCTAAGAAATCTTACCAGCCGTCTGTAGTGCTTTGTATGGGGGATTGATCTGCCAATATGGAACGTAGCTCCCTTGACGCCCTACGTTGCCTGGTATGCCCGATTCGTCTGCCTCTTATTCTCATAATCAGGAGAGGCCCAAACTACGATAAACTGACCACATAGCCCCTCACTGATCCAAGCACGCCACTCGCCCCTTTGATGCACAGTCGTGAACATGTCGGCATGGCGATGCCTGCACCGATATTCAAAGATTCGGCGGATCCGATGATGGTGCTCTGGGAGCTAGGTGAAGGACCTATGCATCGTAAAAAAAATCCATGTGTTAGTATAAAAAAAAATTAAATTAGATTAAAAAATCTGATTCAAATTACATTATCGTACCTCAATTCCCTGAACTGCATGTCCTGAGTGGCTATATGTATTTTCTTGCACGATAGATAGGGTTCATCGTACCTGCTCCTGATAATATCTGTGATGCAGGCGGCGTGCAACTTGTGGGGTATGAACATGCTTAAGAAACAAATTAGTTACCAAAAAACATCAAACATGAAGAATAAACATAATATATTGTTAAAAATAACTTATGAGTCCCTCTTTGGCATGAAGTTTACCCTGAGGGAGGGATGAGTCGATGAGCTAGGTTCAGGAGTTATGTTAGCAGCAGGTGGGGGAATAGGTGCCAAAGCAGCAGCCATCATAGAAGATGGAGCAACGTCGGGTGCGAGAGTAGGTGTCACAAGAGGAGTGGCAACAACGGGTGCTATAGGAGGTGTCACAAGAGGTGTAGCAACAGTCGATGAGGGAGAAGGTGCCACAAAAGGTGTAGCAACAACATGTGGAGGAGGTGGTGCTAGAGGAGGTGCAGCTGTAGTGGAAGCTTCGACAGGAGTAGATGACTTCCTCTTCCTACTACTGTAGATGGTCACAATGATCCTCAAAACATGGGGTGTATGAGGTAGTTGACCACCTGCACCAACTGTGGTCATCTGTGAACAAATGAATGACATTAACAAGATTAGTACTGACAAAAAAATAATCATGAATAGAAAAAATAATGTAGTAAAGATAAAATAAAAGTAGCAGCTATTTCTAAAAACAAAAAAAGAAGAATGGGAATAAAGACCTATGCCTGAAAATAATAAAAGTAAAAGATAGTAAGTAGGTGTAGTAACAACAAATCTAAAATTTATGTACCTTCATTATTAAGTTTCATCAGAAGAACTTATTGTCAAAGATGAAACTAAAATTTCTTTTTCACCCTCTTCATCATCCCCAACCAAACCACGAGCAACCTCTTCAAAATTCCTGTGGTAATCTCTAGCACAAACATTTCATCATTTGTGACGCCCTAAATACGAAAATCTTACGGATTTTCCTCTTGGTGAATTGGTTCTATAGAACTATTCATCTTAAAATTTTTCATTGGTTTATTCTTCACAACCACAATACAATCAATTTTATCCCTTAGTCTACCAGAGTAATAAACCTATCTAGCTTGGCTTGCCAGAACAAAAGGATCAAACTTTGTATAGTGTCTGTTCAATTTAACCTCATTGATATCATAAGGCGTGAGTGTTCGAGTTCCTTGATTTAGAACATGATCAAACATTGATAGTTGAAAAAGTGTACATGGTAGTTGGTATTGCCTAGATATTGTATTTGAATGACTTTATCAAGTATGCCATAATAGCAAATCTCACTATCAGTTTGTGTATTTCCTTTAACTATGATATCACAATTAAATGTCTTTTTCCCTTCATACTAGAAACTTTTATGGAATGCATAATTTCTTACATCAAATATATGTCATATTAACACCACGATTAAACCAATCGAAAATATATAATAATCTTCAATTTTTGATTTTGTTGGTTGTATTGTGAACCTATAACAACTAGAGAGGTACCATTAGTGTAACTTTAAATGTGATGATAGTATTATGTACATTTGATTAGAAGTTTTCATTATACGTGCATATAATTTGAACCACATTGGAAATTTTGCTTTAACCTTCCCTCTTTTGTGTGACTCATCTTCCATTTTGGTAACAAGTTTAAGACATTGGCTGCAAGGAACATTAGTGGATTGTGTTCTATCCCTTTACGATTAGGTTCAGTTTTGGTAATGAATGAAAACTGTGCTAACCTTATCAAACACTATTTACCTCCTATCCTTAAACACAAAGTCTCAATAACAATCATGAAATTGAAAAGCTCAAAGCGACCTTCTAGATACATCAAAGACATTATTTTGCAAAGTACTAGACCACTGCAGCTATGAAGATCTGATATTATTCATGTATTGATAGCTCGATTGTTGATGTTTTTCATGTGTTATGTTTGTAAACATTTGTTGTCCAGTCATATGAATGTACTAATGACAATGAATATGTTTATGAATAAATTGATGTTCTTTTGTTTAAAAGTAATATCTACTTTGATTGAATGAATGTGATACTGAATAAATCTTCGAACCTTATCAAGTTGATATTTAGATGAACAAAAATCAATTTTCAGATAGACATAGGTCTAGAAACTCTTAAACTTAAGAACCCCAAAACTTCCTTTAAAATAAACTAACCCAAAAACAAATAAATATCTTTCCAAAACAATCAACACTTTCAAAATAAACATTCACAAAATTAACCAACAATTTTTTTTAGAATAATCTATAACACTAACACAATAAAAAATCACAATAATCAAAATCATAATAAACAAAACATAACAATCAAAATCACAAAAAAATAAAACTGAACAATCAAAATTAATCAAAACCATAATAAACTAAAAGATTTGCAAATATAAAAAACTCCAACAAAATTAAAAAATCTCATAATTTTTAGATATCAAAGCCTCTTAAGGATGTCATCCTTATAACATCACAATCATTATTTAGATAAGGTATAATGTCCCATGCAGTCTCCTACATCTGAAGATAGCTGGAGAGTTCACAGTTGTTTGAAAGTGGAATAACTTTTCACCACAATAATTCAAAAAATCAATTTATCAAAACAAAATTTTAACAAAAACACAATACACAATGAATTTGGTTCACTTCTCCAGGTTCATTAAAACATGGAGTATGCCTTTATTGACCTCATATTTGTTTAGGTCTAGTCTTTATTCCTTAGAAACCTAGGATCTAACCATAAGACTTTCATGTTGACTATCCTAGAGAACTAGTGATGGAAACCTACCACATTAGAAAATCTAAACACTTCTTTACTCTTCATGGAGTTCCACATGTTTGGTTTTTGACCTCCAACACTTAGTAGGATAAATCCAACATGGGGGAGCTTGAGAGGAGTCCCCATAGGACTATCTGACCTTAGGTTTAGCTTTGGGTGGTGTGGCCTTAGTCAATCTTGCACACACACACATGAACCCCTCATATTTCTTCATAACCTAAACCCTAAAGCAAGCATCCTTGACCTGGTTCTCCACTCTTTTGGACACTCATGTGGGTGGTCCCTCACACACCTAAAAATTATCTACTTTTTCATATATATATTTGATACTCATTTTTAATGATTTTTAATAATATTACACTTTAAAGAAAGGTATTTTGCATATTTTTGGTTTCAGGTACAAGAAATGGAGTTTTGGAGAAAATGAACAAAAATGGTGCAATTTAGAGTAAAAATGAGCAAGAAAGAAAATTCTGACTTAACACATTTTGATATGTCTTTCTATGCTTAATCTAATTTATATTTCTCACATGTTTTTGAATGAAATTACACTTACAAAAATGTTATTTTCGTGCTTATTTTGTAGGTATAATTGTTAGAAGCGAAACACAACTGAAACGGGGCAAAATAGAGCTGAAATGGAGCAAAACAGTAGAGCTGATGTAGGGTGGCTCATGATGCGCCAAAATCCAGAGAACTGGCACATGATGAGCTCATTTGGAGACAGATGTACCAGAGACAATTTTTTCGAGATTAAGGTGGTTCTGAACTAGTTTTTGCTTAAATTTTCAAAGGGACACTTATTCTAAACACCCCTTAGAGTGATTCAATGCATCTAGACACTTTGAAAGGTTCTTTTATGAAGGGATATGTCTCTTGGATGAATAAACATGTTTTTTGAATTCAAAAAAGTTAACTTTTTTATAGAATTTTGGGGGGAATTTTGAATTCTTTTTGG
>NEWO01000229.1:973524-986307 GCA_003013225.1 Phalaenopsis aphrodite
ATTTTATGTTTGATGTATCCTTTTCTATCTTTTGGATATATATTTCTTTTTTTGAAGCTTAAATTATCTTAAAATATTTCAAACCACTCAAATTGACCAAAACTTTTAAAAATTGCCAAAATTACCAGAATACCCCCAAAATCTCCAAAATTTCCAAATTCACCCTAAATGTCCCCAAAATCAATCCTAACCACTAATTGACCACAATTGTCCCCAAATCCACCAAATTTAGCCAAAATTCCCAAATTGCCCATAAATGCCTAAAGTCCTCAAATCAACTTCAATTTCCACAAAATTCATTTCAATCTCACCAAATTTCAATTATAAACTTAATTTCAACATTCCAATCCAAACATATACCAATTTGAAGCCCAATTGAACCATTTCCCAAACCCTAATGTATTTTTTGAGCCAAAATCCCCAATTTGACCTTACCCCTAAAATTTCATCAAATTGAACCCCATAACCTATCCAATTCCACATGAAATTGTTTTAAACCATATTGAAACTTCACATGGCCCAAATCTAAACCTAAGTCTAACCTAAACTCAAGTCCAAGCCAATTATCCCAAAATTGAACCCAACTCCAAATTTCACCAAATTGCCCATGTAACCATTTTGATTCCACTAAAATTGATTATTAAATTCTTCATGACACTTCACTAAACCAATTTGAAATCGCAATAAATTTAATCCCAAGCCCGATTCAAGCCAAATCCAAGCCCAAGTCTAAACCTAAGCTTAACCCCTTATTTTGAACTTAATTTCAAATCCACCTCAAATCTTTCAAATTAATCCAAACCCTAAGATTTTCTACCATGCTTAAACACCCTTGTATGCTAATTACATCACATAATGACCTACTTTGGTGCTATGGACCAAGCGTCCCCCAAATTAAGGAGTCTTTTCCCCTAAATATTGTTAACTCTCTAACCCATGCAACCAGCCTTGCCAAGCCTTAAGCTTATCATCATTAAACTCCCCTGACCTCCCTGAACCAGCTAGCCACCTCACTTTTCCTGGTCAGCTGGCCTATTGGCCGAAAAATACCATGTCCGAGAGGTTTCAAATAGCTTAAACCCAAAATTTGGACTCACTGAGGTGGCTCAACCCAATTGGCCATTGGAGTTCTTTTTCCCTCCACCTAGGCATCCAATTTGCCACCATAACTTACTCTTATGGCCGTCATGGCTCCCTCCATAAATTGAGCATCCCCCATGGCCAAAAAGAGGTGTGTGATAAAACCTTAACAAAAATCTACCAAAATTCTCCCAAACCTCCTAGCAGCCCAAAAAAGCTCATCCCACTGTCTTCCAGTTTTCATTTCCACCTTCCAGCCCTAATTTCAAGCTTGAAATCCATATCATTTTTCTGCCATTCCATAAAACTCCCCCATTTTTTAAATTAATTTGTTTCGGAGCTTCACCAGAGCACAAGAAGAAGTTCACCACTGAATGTCGCATCCTTTCAGCCCTCTGCACTAGGCTTTGACCAAGGCAGCACCACCCTCCGATCAAACTCTTTGACAAACTTAATCTCTGCTCAAAACAATGATTGGAGGATGTTCTTGGACTTACAACAAAGCTTCAGAAAACTCCCAATTGATGACTCACCTCTTAGGCTAAGGTATACACCATTTCCCCAAAATCTAAGCTCAGTTTGGGGTTTTATGAAGAAAATTTTAATTTTATACTTGATCAACTGTATAGATTAGTTTGCCTTTGCTAGATGAAGGTATAGAATCAAAACCCAAGTGATTTGATTGAGTATCAAGCTAGATATTATGTCTAAAAAATGTGTGGTTCTCGGGTTAGGTCAGTTGGAGACGATGACCAAGAGCCATTGGATCGCAAGTGTATTTAGTGGATGGTCTAGATCGCGCTGAAATGAAGCTACGGGACATGAATTGTGGGTAGCATGGCAAGCTTGTGTGGATACTACAACAAACTGGTGGCCTCCGCATGTGCATTCGGAGCCGTCGAGGTTGACGTGGGACACCGACGTGGATAAGTAGTTAAATAGGGTATTTTTTTATTTAATTAAATACTAAAAATTTTTAAAGTCATAACTTGGTGTAGAAAAATGATAAAAATAAAATAAAATACCTTATTGTTGAGTGAACAAAGGAGAAAATTCTTAACCAAAAATAAAAATAATTTGTCATGTCGGATAGGTTAGCTGACCATCCATACTTTTGCTTCTTGGATTAATATTGAGGGTATCATCAAATACTAATAGCTCCAGAGGATCAAGATAAAACAAAATTCACAACTCCTCATCGGACTTTTGCTTTTCAAAGAATGCCCTTTGGGTTATGTAACACACCAGTAACATTTCAACGCTATATGATGTCTATTTTTAGTGACCCGATTGAGAAATGATTAGAAATTTTCATTAATGATTTCTCAGTGTTTGACCCTACATTTGACTCATGTATGGATCATCTTTAAAAGGTGCTTAATTGCTGTGAAGAGAATAATCTAGTTCTCAATTAGGAGAAATGTCATTTTATAGTCTTTGAAGGAATTGTTTTAGGAAAAAAATATCTGAGAAATGGATGAAAGCAGACACAACTAAAGTAAGAGTAATTAAAAAACTATCACCACCCACTATGGTGAACTGAGTTTGAAGTTTTCTTGGACGTGTTGGATTTTATAGTTGTTATAGTAAAGATTTCTCCAAAATTGCTAAACCTCTGTGTCGTCTCTTAAAAAAAGATGTCCTATTTAATTTTAAACAACAATGTTTCAAAGCCTTTAACACTCTGAAAGAGAAGTTAGTCACTGCTCCTATTATTGTTTCATCTGATTAGGGGAAACCATTTGAATTGATGTGTGATAAAAGTGAATATACTATTGGAGCAGTTTTAGGATAGAAATGTGATAAATTTTTTAAGGCTATATACTACGATAGTAAGACTTCGACTGAAGCCCAAATTAATTAAAATACTTCTCAAAAGGAGCTTTAGGCAATAGTATATGCTTTTGATAAATTTAGATCTTATCAGATTGAAACTAAATGCACAGTTCATATTAATCACTATGTTGTTAAATATCTGATGACAAAAAAGATGCTAAGCCTAAATTAATCAGATTGGTCCTTTTAATGCAAGAATTCAATATTGAAGTAGTAGATCAAAAAAGATCTGAAAATCAAATTGCGGATCATTTATCAAGACTTAATCATGAAAATTCTTGTGCTTTTGAAAAAGATATTATTGAGAATGTTCCTGATGAACAGTTAATAGCTATTGATGAATGGTGTAATCTGCGGTATGTTGATATAGTTAATTATATAGTTAGCAATATTATACCTTATGAAATGTCATACCATCAAAGAAAATTTTTTTTCTATGAAGTTAGATATTACTTTTAGGATGAAACATATTTATATAGAAAATGCAAAGATCAGGTGTTAGAAGGTGTATACCCATAAAAGAAACCTANTTTTTGAATTCAAAAAAGTTAACTTTTTTATAGAATTTTGGGAGGAATTTTGAATTCTTTTTGGAGGGAGACAACCTTTTATAAAAGAGAGGGAAGTCTAGGGCTTGAAGAAGAGTTGTATGGGTGTGAGTTTTATGTGTGTGTGTGGCGTGAGAGTAAGAGGAAGGACTTGGAGATTTTCTTCAAGGATTGTAAGAGGAGAGGGAAAGTGACATATTTCTTCTTCATTACATTTCTAGGAGAGAATTAAGAGAACTTGTAGAGGGGGAAAGTGCTTGAAGAGAAATTCTAAGGATTTGCTTGGGAAGGATTGTGAGATAAGTTGTGCTCTTTTATTTATTTATTTTGTAAACTTATTTTTATATATGAAATTCCTGTTTTGTCCTATCATTCTTATGAATTCTGAGTAGTCTTCTTTATCCTTCTCCCTACTTTGAGATATGGTTTTGTGAATAATTGATTTTATTTTATATGGTTTTAAATGTCAATAATTAGTGATGATTCGAACTCCAATCTTCATTAACTTTTTAGTCTGATCAATTGAAATGTTAAAATGTGTTGAGAAACATATGTTCCAAAAGAGCTATGATTTCTACAACATGGGGAGAATCACATCTGATTTCATGGGAGAGTATGCCATCCATGAATTGAGTGTAAATAAATAGGGAAATATACTTTGTTGGATGCATAATTGGAGACTTTAAGGTGATAGATTAAAATCCCAAATTTGGTCCATTTGATTGGAAATTGATGCGAGATTGTTAGCCCTCAGGGGAGGGAGTAGTGGGAGCTCTGGAGTGACAACCGGTATCCTCCCAACCTAACCATGGAATTAGGGACCAAACTTTAGATTGATCAATGTTCTTTATAGCACTCGGAAGAGGGTAAAGAATATTATTGCTCCTTTTTGGCACAAAACATTTTTTATATATTTTTAAATGATTTTAAATTCTTCACAATCCATATACTCATTGTAAAGGGGAAGGAGGCTTTCTTAAATTTGAACTCTTTGTCACAAAACTTTGTTTAGCCTCAGTAAATTTAAGTTTAAAGTTTAGTAAATAATTTAGTAAACCTAGTTCTTTTATTTACATTTCTATTAACATTCGTTAAACCCATTTTAATTTATATTTCTTACTTTAATTTTTATAGTTTAAATATTGCGATTTATGTTATTATCATAAGAATTTTCATCTTCCAAATTAACACTTCATAGTAGTAGACTAGAATTAGCCTAAAGGATTTCTCACTGCTTTTCGCTGTGGGATCAATACTTAGGTTTTTAAAGAAAGCCCTATATTACTTTAAGCGATACATGCACTTGCGTAGAACTCCTAATGTGTGAACTTTTTTATATATTTTATATAATATTTCAATTTCTTACTATAATTTGAGTTAAGTTTTTTGTTACATTTTTAAAGTTAAATTATTGTGTAATTTTAGGATGGGTCAAGTTCTTAGCATTATTACTGGGGATTTAAATTGACATAAAACACTTAGAAAAACAACACACACTAGGGGCACATCAAGTTTTTGACATCGTTGTCGGAGAAGCTTTTGTAAGAACTTTACGAGAATTTTCGTTAAACCCGTAAGACTTAGATTTGGAATTTATAGTATTATTATATGGTGTGTTTAATTATTATGAGTTTACTTTAAAGGAAATCCAAAATACCAGAAAAATTTTTTAGATCTGTCATATTAGTTAAGTCTTTAGATTTGTATGCGTAATTCAAGAGTTGCAGACCTTGAATTTTACAAGTCAGATTTGGTTAGAACTTTTGGGAGAGATTTTAAAAGACTCCATGAGTTTAATGTAAAAATATCGGATCAATGATATAATAAATATTTAGATTTGGATTATAATGCTAGTAGCTTTGAAAGATTAAACCTCAAGGGAGTGACAAATTTTCAAGAAGATATTTTTATAATTTTGATTTCTCGGGTTGCAGATATTTAAAGGAAGTTAGATCAATACATAGAAAGATATCCTCAATGAACCCCAATTATTGAGGATAATTCATTTGGACAACAGATTGAAACTAGCCATGAGATACATAATTTTTATTCCGATTATTACAATCCATGTTGGGAAAATCATTTAAATTTTAACAGGAATAATAATTTTGGAGGAGAAGACCAATTTTGGAAAAATAATCAATTTAATCGAACACATAGTTGGAATAATCATGGCTATTATAATGATGAACTTTCTTTTCCTCATAATTTTAACTTCAACACCCAGAATGAGGAGAAGGATTTATTAGAAGAGGTTGTTATTCAAATGAAGGTTGAACTAGAGTGTCAAGGAACCACAATAAGAAATTTAGAAAATAAATGGGGCAGATTATTAACTCAATTAATAATCCTTCTCATTTTAACTCCAACCTACAGGATGAGGAGAAGGAATTAATGTTATAAGAGGTTGTGATTCAAATGAAGAGTAAGCTGAAAAATCAAGAGGGTGCAATAAGAAATATACAATACCAACTAGGGCAAATTATTAATGCAATTAACAGTTACCCCCCAGAGGTTTTACCTAGTGACCCACCCTAAGGAGATGAATGATGAGTACAATTTAAAATTATCGAACTAATATTTAGAAGAGAATTTGAAGATATGTTTCAAAAGAACTTTGAGTTGAGAAATGAGGATAAGGAGATGGAAAGACCAATGAAAAAATTCCTAAGGAATTAGAAATTTCCTCAACTAAGATAAATATAGAAAGACCACCTCAACCATTTACTTAGTACCAAGGGGAAGAATTGAAAGCCAACCCAGAACAAAAGAGTAAACTAGAAGAATTTGATTCAGAATTTGAATTATCTAGATAGAATTCGATCCAAAATTTGGGAGATCATGAAGTATCATATAAAGATCCATTTCTTATTATAAATTTCAAGGATGATATTAATATGAAAATTGAGAAAATCACTAGAAGAATATTGGATCTAGAAAGAAATATGAGGAACAAGGATATGAATCAACCTGAAAAGGAAGAGATGAAAGAAAATTTTGAACTCGAGGACTTTGCAGGAATTTCTGGATCTGGAAAAGATTGGGTAATTGATCAAGGATTATTTAAATGGAATTTTGATCTAGGTGGAATCATTTGTTGGGCTGACAAAGTTAAACAAAGCGCTTTATGGGAGGCAACCCATAGTTATCAGTGCGGTTTGATTTAGTGTGCTTGAGAGTTATGATTGTTAGTGTTGTGTTGTGTTTCGCTTAGTGTAGATTGATTAGTTTGATTGATGATTGATAGATGTTTGGATTGTTAGTTGTTTGATTTGATTTTTGTGTGTCACGAGGGAGGCGATTCCTTAACTTCTTATTATGGCTAGACTTATATATTCTCTTGTAGTAGTTGGATTGACGAGTCCACTACAACTTGGATCTCACCCGGACTTGAGTTTTACAAGAGACATCATGAATTTTAACCGTGACAGTTCCATCTCAATTTTGTTACTTCTTTTCTCTGACTTTGTTTTCATTTGATAGGTGTACCTAACTTATTTAATGAATAGCGTGTGGATGAATTTACACTTTCCTTATTAGTGCTAGAGGTGCTTAATTAAGGGATATGGTGATGCTTGGGGTTGGTGCTCGAGAACCAATATTTCAGGGACAATCTTATCTTCGGGATTAGAATCTATAAAATCATTTATAAGTACTTAATTTATCTGTGCAGTGAATCAATTAGAAATTGGAAGTAAGTTAGTGAGAAGTAATGAGTTAAAGGAAGAATTGGCCTCATTTATCATGTGTGTTTGTGTTTGTGTTACAATAATTAATAGATTTGGAGAACACATAAATTTACATATTCCTATGCCATTATATATTCTTCTTGTTAGAACTTTCTTTCCATTTTATCGAGCATGTTTTAGTTTAGACTTACTTTCTATTGCATATTGTTTTATCTTGATGAATACTTGTAGATTTTTGTGATAGATAAAATTTTTGAACTGTTTTTCTTCCTGCTTATATTTTTTGTATTGAATGTTATACATGTTTAAAATCAAGTTCGTGGGTAGGAAGAAAAATAAATTTTAAACTTAGTACACTTCGTTTTAGTTTAATATTATTGCAAGCTTGTTTTAGGCTAGATTAAATTTCTCATGCAGTCATTCTATCCTGATTATGTACGTATACAAATTTGATAGGATGTTGTAGTAGTTAGTAGATTCAACTTTTATTTTTTCTTCCTGCTACATTTTATGGAATGAAGTGCAAAATATTTAAAAATTCAAGTTTGGGGGAAAAAAATTTCTTTTAAAAATAAGTAAACTAAATTTTATTCTTCCACAATTAACTATATTTTTAAAATTAATTTAACATGACCTTGGATATTAGAATTTAAATTTAAATGACTATATTTATGTTTATGAATATTATGGTAAATTTAGGTAAAAGTTTTTAATAACGAATGTCAATTTTAAAGTTAAAGATACTTGGTATGAAATGATAAGATTATGTTTTTCTATTTAAAGTAAAAAAAAAAGTATTTTTGAAGCATTAAGAATTTTAGAGTTTCATGTAAGAAGAAAAGAATGAAACTTTATGAAAAATTATAAACTAATATGGATTTATAAAGTGAAGAAAGCTAAGGAGTTTTGACATTAAGAAGAGGATTGTGAAGTTCAAAATTATTAAATACTATCCAGATATAATAATCATCACTTAAAAAAGAAAAAGAAAAGAAAAGATTGAAAAGATCTTAATAGAAAAAAAAAGAATAGAAAAGTAAAAGGAGAAAAATAAAAGAGAAGAAAAAAAAGAATGCGAGGAGAAACTTGAGGAGATGCCTAATTAAAAAATTAATTCACTTGAATCAACTTAAGGAAAAGGCTTTATTACATTGTCTAAACTTTTATTGAAGTATTAGTAGCATTAATAGTAATGTTTTCATGATGTTCTTTTTCATATGAATGTTCTAATTTTCCTTGATATGACCAATTGCAATTCTTCTTGAAATGAATAGAGATTCAGAAATCTTAAATCTTACTACTAAGTACTCTTAGACTTAAAGTTTGAATCTAAGTTATTAAAGATTTTTCTTGAATTTTACCATTTTATTTATTAAACTAAAGTATAGATATTTATAAGTTAATCTCTATCTTAAGTCATAATTTTATGTAGTGAAAGGGCTACTTGAAGACAAGTAACATTTAAGTTTAGGGGAGTTGACACACTTAAAAATTGCCTTTATTTTCACATATATTTTAGGCTAAATTTTAATGATTTTAATGATATTACACTTTAAAGGAAGATATTTTGCATATTTTTTGTTTTAGGTACAAGAAATGGAATTTTGGAGAAAATGAAGCAAAAATAGTGCGATATGGAGTAAAAACGAGCAAGAAAGGAAATTCTGATTTAACACATTTCGATATGTCTTTACATGATTAATCTACTTAATATTTCTCACATGTTTTTGAATAAAATTACACTTTAAAAAAAGGCTGATTTCATGCTTATTTTGTAGGTATATCTGTTAGGAGCGAAACACACCTGAAACGGGGCGAAATAGAGCTGAAACGGATCCAAACGGAGCAAAACTATGGAGTTACTATAGGGTGGCACATGATGCGCCAAACCAGCGCATGTTGCGCCAAATTCCAGAGAATTGGAGCATGACGAGCTGATTTGCCACTAGATGCACCAGAGATGACTTCTACGGATTAAGGCAGTTTGGGATGAGTTTTTGCTCGAATTTTCAAGGGGACACTTGCTCTAAACTCCCCTTTGAGTGATTCAATGCATCTAGACACTTTGGAATATTTTTTTATGAAGGGATATGTCTCTTGAATCAATGGACATGTATTTTGAATTCAAAAGAGTTGACTTTTGGATAGAATATTGGAGAGAATTTTAAATTCTATTTAGAGGGAGGCAGCCTTTTATAAAGAGAGGAAAGTCTTGGGCTTGAAGAAGAGTTCTGTGGGCATGAGTTTTTTGTGTGTGTTTGTGTGTGTGTTTGTGTGGCATGAGAGTGAGAGGAAGGGCTAGGAGATTTTCTTCAATGATTGTAAGAGGAGAGGGAAGGTGACAGATTTCTTCTTCATTACATTTCTAAGAGAGAATTGAGAGAACTTGTAAAGAGGGAAAGTGCTTGAAGAGAACTTTTAGGGATTCGCTTGGGAAGGATTATGAGATAAGTTGTGTTCTTTTCTTTCTTTATTTTGTAAACTTGTTTTTATACTTGAAATTTGTGTTTTGTCATATCCTTCTCATGAATTTTGAGTAGTCTTCTTTTTCACTCTCCGTACTTTGAGATATGATTTTGTAAAGAATTGATTTAATTTTATACAGTTTTAAATGTCAATAATTTGTGATGATTCAAACTTCGATCTTCATTTACTTTCCGATCTTAGCAGTTGAAAATGTGTTGAGAAACATATGTTCCGAAAGGGCTATAATTTCTAAAACATGGGGAGAATCACATTTGATTTCATGGGAGAGTATGTCATCCACAAAATTGAGTGCAAATAAATAGGAAAATATACTTTATTGGAAGTAGGATTGGAGATTTTATGGTGACAGATTAAAATCCCCAATTTGGTCTGTTTGATCGAAAACTAATGCAAGATTTTTAGTCCTCAAGGGAGGGAGTAGTGAGAGCTTTTGAGAGACAGCCGATATCCTCCTAGCCTAACCACAAAAGTAGGGACCAAAGTTTGGATTAGCCAATGTTCTTTATAGCACTCAAAATAGGGTAAAGATAGGATTACTCTTATTTGACACAATAATTTATATATATTTTTACATAATTTTAATTTCTTCACAATCCATATACTCATTGTAAAGGGGAAGGAGACTTTCTTAAATTTGAACTCTTCGTCACAAAACTTTGTTTAGTCTTAGTAAATTTAATTATAAAGTTTAGTAAATAATTTAGTAAACTTAGTTCTTTACATTTCTATTAACATTCATTAAACCCATTTTAATTTGTCTTTCTCACTTTAATTTTTATAGTTTGAATAATGTGATTTATGTTATTATCATAAGAATTTCCATCTTCCAAATTAAGACTTCGTAGTAGTAGACTAGGATTAGCCTAAAGGATTTCTTATAGCGCTTCTTAGTGGGATTGATACTGGGGTTTTTAAAGAAATTCCTATATTACTTGAAGTCATACATGCACTTGTGTAGAACTCCTAGTGTGTGAACTATTTTATATATTTTATATAACATTTCGATTTTGCACATTAACTACTTAATATAAATTAAGTCAAGTTTTTTACCATCTTTTCTAAAGTTAAATTATTGTGTAATTTCAAAATGAGTCAAGTTTTTAACATTATTACTAGGGATTTAAATTGACATAAACATATAGAAAAACAACACACACTAATGGCTCATCAGTCCCCCAAACCCTTAGCCCTTGACTAGGATGGCAAGGACCAACACATGAAGGATCCAAAATGAGGATTTTTTGGTCTTATGGCTCCAAGAGGGTGATTTTATGATTGGAATCCTTATTTGATATCAATTGCAACTAAACTCCAATTTAGACCTTTTGCCCCCAAACATTTTTTAAAATTACAAAAATACCCCTGAAACCCTACTATTCCCAAATTTACTCAAAATCTCAAATACTCTCCAAAGATTATCTTAAAACATTTCAAACCACTCAAATTGACCAAAACTTTAAAAAATTACCAAAATTACCAAAATATCCCCAAAATCTCCAAACATTCCAAATTCACCCTAAATGTCCCCAAAATCAATCCTAACCACTAATTGACCACAATTGTCCCCAAATCCACCAAATTTAGCCAAAATTCCCAAATTGCCCATAAATACCTAAAGTCCTCAAATCAACTTCAATTTCCACAAAATTCATTTCAATCTCACTAAATTTCAATTATAAATTTAATTTCAACATTCCAATCCAAACACATACCAATTTGAAGCCCAATTGAACCATTTCCCAAACCCTAATTTATTTTTTGAGCCAAAATCCCCAATTTGACCATACCCCTAAAATTTCATCAAATTGAACCCCATAACCTATCCAATTCCATATGACATTGTTTTAAACCAAACTGAACCTTCGCATGACCCAAATCCAAACCTAAGTCTAACCTAAACTCAAGTTCAAGCCAGTTACCCCAAAATTGAACCCAACTCCAAATTTCACCAAATTGGCTCATGTAACCATTTTGATTCCACTAAAATTGATTCTTAAATTCTTCATGACACTTCTATAAACCAAATTGAAATCTTAATTGATTTAATCCCAAGCCCGATTCAAGCCAAATCCAAGCCCAAATCTAAACCTAAGCTTAAACCCTTATTTTGAACTTAATTTCAAATTTACCTCAAATCTTTCAAATTAATCCAAACCCTAAGATTTTCTACCATGCTTAAACACCCTTGTATGCTAATCACATCACATAATGACCTACTTTGGTGCTATGGACCAAGCGTCCCCCAAATTAAGGAGTCTTTTCCCTTAAATATTGTTAACTCTCTAACCCATGCAACCAGCCTTGCCAAGCCTTAAGCTTATCATCATTAAACTCCCCTGACCTCCCTGAACCAGCTAGCCACCTCACTTTTCCTGGTCAGCTGGCCTATTGGCCGAAAAATACCATGTCCGAGAGGTTTCAAATAGCTTAAACCCAAAATTTGGACTCACTGAGGTGGCTCAACCCAATTGGCCATTGGAGTTCTTTTTCCCTCCACCTAGGCATCCAATTTGCCACCATAACTTACTCTTATGGCCGTCATGGCTCCCTCCATAAATTGAGCATCCCCCATGGCCAAAAAGAGGTGTGTGATAAAACCTTAACAAAAATCTACCAAAATTCTCCCAAACCTCCTAGCAGCCCAAAAAAGCTCATCCCACTGTCTTCCAGTTTTCATTTCCACCTTCCAGCCCTAATTTCAAGCTTGAAATCCATATCATTTTTCTGCCATTCCATAAAACTCCCCCATTTTTTAAATTAATTTGTTTCGGAGCTTCACCAGAGCACAAGAAGAAGTTCACCACTGAATGTCGCATCCTTTCAGCCCTCTGCACTAGGCTTTGACCAAGGCAGCACCACCCTCCGATCAAACTCTTTGACAAACTTAATCTCTGCTCAAAACAATGATTGGAGGATGTTCTTGGACTTACAACAAAGCTTCAGAAAACTCCCAATTGATGACTCACCTCTTAGGCTAAGGTATACACCATTTCCCCAAAATCTAAGCTCAGTTTGGGGTTTTATGAAGAAAATTTTAATTTTATACTTGATCAACTGTATAGATTAGTTTGCCTTTGCTAGATGAAGGTATAGAATCAAAACCCAAGTGATTTGATTGAGTATCAAGCTAGATATTATGTCTA
>NEWO01000229.1:988458-1005120 GCA_003013225.1 Phalaenopsis aphrodite
TATATATATATATATATATATATATATATATAGAGATGTATATATATATATATATATATATATGTGTGTAATCTTGTGCTCGATCCCAAAGAGTGCGTAATATATTGAAACGTGCTGAAATGCCTTTGAATTTCAATTTAGAGATTGAAATATTTGATGTTTAGGGTTTAGATTTTATGGGACCCTTCTTAGCTTTGTTTGGTATTTTATAGATTATATTAGTTGTGGATTAGGTCTCAAAATAGATTGAAGCAGTGGCTTTATAGAAATGTGATGCTCAAAGTGTTGCAAAATTTCTAAAGAAAAATATATTTACTAGATTTGGGATGCCTAGAATAATCATTAGAGCTAGAGGGAGTCACTTTATAAGTAGAAGAATTGAAGCATTAATTTTTAAGTTTGGAATTAAACATCAGTTTGCCACATTATATCATCCCAGACTAGTGTTCTAGCAGAAGTGTTCAATTGACATATTAAGAGGATCCTGGAAAAAATTTCAAACCTAATAGGAAAGATTAGTATTTAAAGCTAGATGATGCATTATGGGCCTACAAAACTAAATATAAGACATAAGTAGGTGTGCCACCATATAGGCTAATATTTGGAAAAGCTTGTCGCTTATCAATGGACTTAGAATATAAAGCTAATTGGGTGATAAAAAAATTTAATCATAATATGAAAGAAACTGGTGAGAAGAGGTTACTACAGTTTAGTGAATTTAAGGAAATTAGGAAAAAATCATATGAAAATGCTATGATCTATAAAGAAAAAAATGAAAAAGTGACATGATCGAAAGATTCCTAGTAAAGATTTTGAGTTTGGACAAGAGGTTTTATTGTTTAGTTCTCGATTAAAAATATTTTTAGGTTGTCAAGACCATTTATTGTAGTTAAAGTTTATCCATTTGAAGCTATAGATATAAAAGATCCTCGAAGAGGGAGAGAATTTATAATAAATAGAAAAAGACTCAAACCCTAATTAGGAGGGGAAAGACCGCCTTTAAATTAGATTTTGATGTTGTATTATCTCATGTGATATCTGAATTCATCGGGTCGAGGATGTTAAACTAAGCACTTTATGAGAGGCAACCCATGTTGTGTAGTGTGATTGTGTTTGTGTGTTGTTTTGTGGTTTGATAGGATTTGAATATTATGTGTATGTTTGTGTTTGTATTTGCATTTGTGATGTGAGATTGCAAATCCTTTGTCTTCTCATTATGATTGGATTTTGGTTCGTCCCATTATCCTCCGTGACTTAGTTCTTAACCGAACATAGATTTATCAAGAATCGTGCTGAATCAAGTCAAAGGATGGATCCAACTATATTTTGTTACTTCCTTTATCTGACAATGTTTTAATTTAGTACTTTCCATAAACCTACTTAATAAGTAACATGAGGACGACCTTACACTATTTATGTTCATATAGAGTATGCATACATTAGGAATGAGTTGATACTTGAAGTTGACAACACATGAGCCAATATAACAAGGATAATTTTGTCCATGGGGTCAACTGTACAAAAGTTTTGGAATGCACCCAATATTGTAGTGTAGTGATTCCATTAAAAATTTGATGTACTAGGGAGATGTGATACGTTGGAGGATGAGTTATTCTCATTTATCACTTATCTAGGATTTTGTGTATAAACATGTTTTTTTGTGAATTAATGCTTAGGGATGAATAAATATTATTAATTTAATTATTGAGACCAAATTCGGGGCTTGCACACGGATGGTGAAGGCCCTAACCAAGTAGAGGCTAAAGTTGAACTGGCGCCTAGGCTCCTGTGACTTTGTGTCATGGCCCCAAATAGAAGAAAATTTGGTAAAGGGCAAGGCAATGACACCACAATCATGATGCCTAGACGCCGGGCCTATTTCTTCAAAAAAACGCCTAAACCAACCGATTTAAGTCATTTTTATGGATTTCTTTCTTCCCGACTCTCCTTTAGTACTTGAGGGAGACACCTAGGTTTTCCAAAATTATGGATTGGAGCTTGAATCATGAAGCTTTGTGGGGGTAGAAATCACTTCCTTGAGGTAAATATTGCCTTCTAAGCTTGGATTATTCTTTTTCCACCAAAAAATATTTGAAATTTTTGAAAATTTGGAGAAATTTTTGGAAAATTTGATTTAGCTCACAACTTGCATATTGTTTGCATCTACTATCTATTTCTACCTCAACCATGTGTATTACCATCATCTCTACTTTTCTTTGGCTCCCGGAAAAAAAAAATTGAACCTATGCCAAAATTTAATTTTATGAATTTTATAAATCCCAAAACTCAAGAGCGATACAAAGAACAATTAAGCTCCAAGAAATTAATTGCTAAGAGGGGATTTATAAGCCTTGGACAATCTACGGAGAACATGATAGTGAGCAAGAAGTAGGAGAATTTCTGCTACACAACTAGTGTAGCAGTGGCCCCTGTTGTTCGGGAGTTTTATGCTAACCTACTTGAGAATAATTTTGAGTTGCTTTTTGCGAGGAGAAACATCATAGATATCTCTACTACTCAAATTAATTCATTTTTTTCTGTACAAACATTTCCTAGAAGTTACTATTCTTCTTTTAAACCTTTTGATTCCAAACTTGATGAGATTATCAATTTTTTGATTGATGGAATAGGGACTTGAAAGATGAGAGACGACTGCAAGGTCAATATCTCTTCATTTAAAGTTAACGCACCTTCTAAAGCTTGGCATTAATATATTTCTGCAAAGATCCTATCCTCGACTAACTTGACCAAGGTGAGGAGGGAAGGAGCTTTCTTGAAGTATACATTTAAATAATGAAATCTATTCATATCAGTGTTGTGATTCATCAT
Source organism: Phalaenopsis aphrodite (assembly GCA_003013225.1). Lineage (NCBI taxonomy): Eukaryota > Viridiplantae > Streptophyta > Magnoliopsida > Asparagales > Orchidaceae > Phalaenopsis > Phalaenopsis aphrodite. Next base: position 991,288 of record NEWO01000229.1, read on the forward strand.
TCCATCTCCAACTCTCACAGAGGGGATCCACTTTAGAACTAAGACACCCTTCCACTATCATTGCCAAGTATTAGCTTGTTGGTGTCAATGTTGATGGGGTCGGAAGAACTACTTCATCATTTGAATCGTATGTCTAGATCAAATATAATGGTATATGATAAACATGCTATTTTTGGGTCTGGAGAAAGTTCTTCCCTACCTTATTCTTCACAGTCCTCTACTTCTCATTCTACACCTTATCCCTATACTAGCATGGCTTCAATGGTAGCTGAAATGAAGGTTATTGAAAATGATATTGTTGGTATTCAAACTACAACTTATGACCTGGCTAATTACATGACACATATTGACTCGCAGAACAAATGCCAATCTGATTTCTTTGTCAGTGCGTATGCTGCTCATTTGGATATGTGTCGAGAGAATCAGTGAATTCACAAAAACAACATAGTGCAGTTCCTTGTATATCTTCTTTACCAGCTATACGAGCAGCATCGACTGATGGAGGAAGATATATAACAAGAGAAAGCAGAGGGAGAATAAGAAGATGATGATGATGATGATGAGGATAAGGATGAGGAGTGACTTTTATTTTGTTTTATTTATTTATGTACTAATGGAGCATGTATTGGCCTTATTTTGTTTTTGTTGTGGATATGTGTGGACAATTTCTATTTTCCCGTTGAACTATTTATTTTAGTTGATATTTTATTGTTGGTTGTGAGCTTAATTTTGTTTACTTGCTTGGATTTTTAGACTTTCTTTGTTGAAGTTTTTATTCACCCCTGCTATGTTTATTCATTCTTATCACAACATACCTATATAATAAGCTTTTAATTTTTACTTCTGTGATATACACATGTTGTAGATAGTATGATTATGAAAATTTCCCCTACTTATATTCATGCTTCATATGTAGAGATGCATTCAAAATTAAGTTGGGGAGGGGGGGGGGGTCTTAAAAGCCTAACTTCATTTGTCCTCAATTGGCAAATTTAGTATCACTTTAAAATAACTTGTGGTATGTGGTGTTGTTTTTAGATTACTACAATCATGATCTTAGAAATGATAAAAAATACTTAGTTGAGATTCTATGTAAATAGGACTCTTCTATAGCTAAGATACTTTGTATAAAAATAAGTAGGAAAATGATTTTACTTTTTATTGTCAAAATGAGTTGAATATTTTAGAAAACTAGGATTCTTAAATTTACACTTTTCAAGAATAGAGCCTCTAATGAAATCTATTTCAAACTAAGATTTATAATTTTAGAAGTGAAGGAAAGTGATGAGTAATAAATTTTAGGGAGGATAGTGAAATTTAAAGGTGTATCCAGACATAATAATCCTCTCATTAAAATAGTAGAGATTGAAAATGATTCTAAGAGAATGAAAAGATAGAAAAGTAAAAAAGAAAAGAAAAAGATATGAAAAGTGAGAAGAAGTTTGTGGAGAAAACCTAAGTAAAAATTGGTTTAACTTGAACCTTCTTAAAGGAAATGACTTAGATAGAATCCTAAACTTGTTTTCATTTCAAAAAGGGTGCTAGTGAAATTCTTATCAATAGAGTGCTTAAATTCTATTTTTATATTTATAAGGGATCTTAGGTTTGACAAATTTCAATAATTTTTTAAGTAAAAAGAAAATCAGGATTCCAAAGTTGATTACAAAATGTTCTTACACACTAGTACTAGACTGATTCACTAGACTTTCTCTTAAGTTGCACTATGACATTTTTGAGGCAAAGTTATAGGAAAATTTAACAAAACCCACTAACTCAAATTAAAAAATCTAGTTTTTTAAATTGCAGTGTTACTTGAGAAAAAATAACATTTATGTTTAGAAGAATCAGATATGTGAAAAGATTGCATGAATTTCCTTATATTTTGGACATCTTTTTGAATGAAATTGCACATTAAAGAAATATTTTTTTATATTTTTCTATCAGGTATAACAATTATTAGGAGTGGAACGAAGTGGAAGAAATATAGAGTAAACAGAAGAAGATTCGGAGAAAAAATAGATTTTATGGAGAGTGAGGCCATGATACCAAGAGTTTGTCGTTGAGGTGCCATTCAACCGAAGGCAATGCCATAACACTAGATCAGAGTGGTGCCTAGGTGTCCAACACTCAAGAGCTACTTGAGATTTCGGCACTTAGGCGCCATAGCACTAGTCCTAAAATCTATGGCCATGACGTCAGAATGGAGCGACACCTAAGCGCCAATACAAAAACTACCGATTTTGGGGTTGTTTTAATGCAATTTTGTGTTGTTTCATCCATGATTTCTAAGTAATTCTCCTTACTTTTCCTTGTAGTGAAGTAGTAGATGTGTAGGAATGTGAACAACACGTTGAAATATTTTTATTCTTTTTCTGGGATAATTTTCCTTTTGCACTTAGTTTGCTCTTCAATCTGGCTAAATTGATCTGTTAAAATATGTTGTGAATCTGTAAGAACTCGGAAGAGCTATGACATGAACGACTAGGAAAATCACGTTGAACTATATAAGGAGATGCAAATATTTCGGAAATAAATTTTAATGGGGATAACTTAGAGGTCTCTAGGGTGACAATCTAGAACAATTACTAAGTTAAACCAAACTTCTTTACAAGCTCGGAAGAGGTTAAACAAGAGATATGCTCCAATTTGTCATAAAATCTACTTTATTTCGCAGTTCTTCCACATCCACACTATACTTTTATCACTGTATGGAAAAGTGCTCTTAGCACTTAGCAAGACCAATTCACATAACATAATTAGAAATTCTCTAGGTATAATTTTAGATAACTGCAGTAGGTTTGTTAGCATAAATCAAAATATTTGAATATTCCAAACTAAGAATGAATTTAATAGACAAGTACATTGTCCTACCTTTGATTCTCATTGTTCCCTGTGGGTTCGACATCCCAAACTCTTTTAGAACCCTAAATTACTGAAACAATATATATATTTACGTGAGAAACCATAGTGTGCAAGAACATTTAATCTTAAGAATTCAATTAAGTTGTCAGTGAGAGGATCAAGATTTCTGGCGCTATTACCAAGACCTATATAATTGTCATAATTGATGGGGAGGATAAAAAACCTACAAAAGAAATCTCCAAACCAAACTTCCAAACAACCAACAGTCAAATAAACTTTCATTAGATTTAACGTGATGCCCCTCCAGGTTGCGTTTTCCATCAATTAGCTATCAGATTGGATGCGAGTCTCTATGCTTTTTATTCTGACCTAATCACTTCGATTACCCTCTTGGGTTAGATATGAGTCCTAAAGTAATAAAATTTTTGAAATCAACCATGACTTCCCTTTCCAAGGTTCTTAGCTCCTAATTTTGTTAAATGTTGATTGGTCTAGTCTAACATTGGCTTAGTAACTCTAGTTGGGAGTCCATGTGGCTACTCTCTAGTTTCAGTCATTAAACACCTTAAGGGTATGATTGTTAGACATAGTTTGTATTTGTTCAAACTTTTCCATAAGTGTAGCCTTTTGAACTTCAATAAGCATTAGAGTAAGCCCTTTGTGGCATCATAATGATGAGTTCTAGTTATTTGAATTTGATTCAGTCAAGATTAATTCTGTAAATCAGTTCTTTGAGGCAATAATTCTGAGTGGGTTATGTGCTCAAACAGTTCTTTTCTCAAAGTGACTCATCATAAATAGTATGCTTTCCTTTTTTCATGGTCCATCGATGTTGGAGCAAGCCCTTTATGGCACCATCATGTTGTGATCAGGATAATTGACTTGGATACTGTGAATTGCGAATGATGCAATTTAATTATTTCGGTCAATATGATTAATTAAGGATATTTCACTCAACACCTTTCTCAGTGTGGCTCATCACAAACCTTATACTCTCTTTTTTGAATAGTACTCCAACACCTGGACATTATCATTTTTTGTACATACCAATCCTATGATCCAAATTTCATTTTTTGAGTTGCATGATGTTCACAATGACATACAAGAAGTTTTTAAACCAGTGGGACATAAAATCAAATAATGTTTTACATAAAATTTTGCATTTTGGATTTTCATGCATGAAAATAATCCTACTTGAAATTTTCTTAAGGAAAGATTATTTTTTAAAATACAAACGTGTATAGGACGTCAAAACCTTATTAATGGGCCCTTCCATGACCAAATTGTACTCTGTTTGGCAGCTCGTTAAGCTTACGATAATTTGGACAATAATTTTGATTATTGAAAGAATAATCATAAGAATTCATTCAAAATTACCTAAAATAAAAACCAAACATCAACTAAAGTAAATATGAGCTAAGAATACTTAAATTTTTAAATATGAGCTAAAAATACTTAAATTTTTTATAAGGCATGAATAACATTAATGAAGAAAGCTACACGATAGAAGATGGGAACAAATATAAGGATGTTTAAGTAGATCCCTCATTAGAAAAAGAGAAAGAGAGATAGGTGGCAAAATGTCTAGAAAAATAAGTTGGAAGATAACAACACTCTTAGCAAGCCAATAAGCTAGCCTAATCCCCTCTCTTGGTATTTAAGACAACTAAATATTTAAGCCTTGGATCAACAGAGCAACTTGCTTGAGCTGAAGGTTGAGATTTCAATGATCAATTGTAAGGGAGGTGCACCACTACTAAAGGATCAAGAAGTCCATCACCAATATAAGATTATACCAATGAAGAGTAGATGCAAGCCCGAGGGTAACCAAAAGTGATGTAACCTTAGCTTAGAGAGCAGTAACAACATAAATAGGAGTAGAGAATAAGAAAATAGTAGTGACATTAAGATCCCTAAAAAGTCATCCAATCCCAACATAATCTTTAGCGAAAATCCCATCCACGATCCATCCCATATCAGGTTTCCTCCAAAAGAATATCAAAGGCTTCATTCTAACAACAGGAGTGGGATCGATGTGAGACAAATAATAAGGAGTAAAAATAACCAAAAGTTTTCATTGATGCCTCCAAAATTAAAGAACTTCTACAAATGGACAAGAACATGACAAAAGGTAGTACTGGGACCATCCCAGTTACTAATCTTCCCGTGTTTAATGTTGTTTATTACCATCCAAACAAACTAGCATATAATAACAAGAAGAATTCTATTAATAGGATTAAGACTATGATATTACTGTAGAAAAATTTTAAAAAGTTAAGTAACCGTTGCCAAGTTGTGAGAAATTAAACCAATATTTGCGACGCAAAATAAGCTGCCGGTAATGTCGTCGGATATAATGTCTTTTGCTGCAGTGCCCATCAACCAATTCCCTCCCAACTTATGATACTTCATAGCCTAGCTACAATCCTACTTGACTAGTGCCCAATTATGACCGGTCATCCACCTCTATTTGTCCCTATCAATAAACATCTGGTGGTAGATCCGCTTCATAGATTTGTCATGTATACAATAAGCCAAAAGGGGATACTCATGCATTTATTATTATTTTTTATTTAAGCTTTGTAAGATAGATATTTTTCTACTAATCTATATTCCTACACATTTTTAACCAGCTAGGGATGAGGTATGCATAAAATCAAACATATTACAAGGAATTAATGTGATGCTCTTCATAAAAGCAAATTTCAATACAATTTCATAGTCTATAGTTTCACAAATTTTAGATGATAAAATTTTAAAATTAAATTTACTAGATTTATAACAAAATTTCTATAGATTTTCATAAAATAATGTCAAGATTATGTGTGGAACTAAACAAACTCTAGAAATATGTTCATATATATCTAAAATTCAAGTAAGAGATCCTTATGAATTCAAGAGAGAGATCAGGAGGATAAATGTTAGAGAAGAATAGTTGGTAGAAGTTCATTTTCTTAATCAAATTATTCATTCATACTATAAAAATTCATAATTTATAACTTTATAGAGCAGTACCCTAAACATGAACCAAATATCATGGTGATGCCATCATGCACTCACCAAAAAAACAAAGCCAATAGTTCTAGCTGATAAACTGTCACAATATTTTTATGCAAGTATAAAATTTTTATTAGTAAATAAGTTTAATTATTTCCTTAAATAATACTAATTTCTAATATAATTTTTATTAGGATAAGTATATGGCCACTAGGATATGCACGGTTAGACAACTGTAAGAGGAAGATCATTTGGTGGCTTGTCCTAAGATCTATTCTTAGACTATGGAGCCAACCAATTCGAGGAAAAGAAAAAGGCGGAAGATTTCGTGATTTTGCTGCTTATGCGTTGCTTTTGGTAAAATTATTCCATACGGGCAGCGTATGCAGAAATGCATACTTTGTCTGATCTCTACCGTTCATCAAGGCAAATGTGTGATTCGGTAGTCCCCATTTTTATTTTTATTTTTTAAAAAGATGATAGATGGTGAAGATCGAATATTTTATGCATTTCTACATACACTGTCCGTATAAAATAATTTATTTTTGCTTTCGAGGCCTAATCCTTTCATATATCTTTTGCTTGCCAAATAAACGATACAAGAAGGTAGCTTGTGAGACAAAATGTAGTTGCATTAACATAAGACTTGAATGCACATATTAATGTACTGCAAGATAAATGGAAACTCTGTCATCCACGCCAATAATGAGTATTCCAACAAAAAGTAATTGAAAAAAAGGAAATAAAAGTAGTGACAGTAACAATTTTAGTGCGAGATTGATTAAGGTCTCGTTTGCGGTAAAAATATTACATAATGGATTCTGGATGCATTAGGATTCTAATGGTAGGGCACCAAGTGTCAAGTGGACGACAATGCTTTTAACACTGGCTGATACCAATGTATTGCGGTGGGGCCCACATGACATGTGGCGCCCCACCATTAGACTCCGGACGTAATATTTTCTCTCCTTTGGGAATCCGGTGGACTTCCATTCAGTTGGCCTGCATTCTGCCTTATGAAAAAATTAATGTTTGGCGACAGAGCATTTTCATAATATCTCTAGACATTATATCTCAAGAACCTTAAATTTTCGTCGTTTCAAAATGAAGAAGATGAGACTCGTTCTGTCACGTGTATTTTCAAGGAAATGAAACCTAAGTTTAATTCTAAATTTTATTCGTGCTGGTATAACAACAGACATATATATATATATATATATATATATATATATATATATTCGTAATTACGATATTTTGTTTTTGTTCAAATGCCAGTAAGCTTTTATTATGCGATTATTTTAACTCTAGAGCTCTATTTTCTTTATTGCCAATATGTAAATGCGCTTGTCAACATATAAAAATGCATTATTATACATATAAACGCTTTAGATAATTATTAAACGAGCTGCTGTTATTTATTTATTTATTTTTCTCATACAGGTTTTCGATGGAGAATCCTTAGTGCATAAGGTAAGGTGAGAAAAAATGCCCTGCCAGATCGAAACTCAGGACCCGTTTAGGGCAGCTTATAACTGTAGTGGCGTTTTTGAAAAAGTCGTCTAATCGTTTGGTTTGCGTGTTTTTGAAAATGTTGTCGGCCGCATTATGGTTTTTTACAGTAAACGCAGGCCAAGTGTCGCCCCCCGCAATCGACCTACAGGCCACGTTTCAAGAAAAGCTGCTTATCTTGAAACGCACAAACTGTCCTAAACAGACCCTCAATAATTTTACACTTGAAAATTTGTAGCATATTTATTGCCAAAATTCTGAATGTAACTTTTTGCCACGGATTTCTTGTGGGAAATCCACCGAATATCTGTTAGAAGATTTCTGGCAGTCTAAAGCCACAAGGTTTCCTCTGAGTGGGCTTTTTTGGTAGCTTTTTTTTCTTGCCCATGTATTTAAATATCAGTGGTTTACTTTCTAATAATTTACAAATATTATTTAGAAGTGATATTAAACATTTTAAATAAACCTTAAAATATTTCATATAATTCCAACTATTTTATTAATGATATTAATAGATCACATAGGTGATGTTTTGTTAACTAATTTGATTTATAACCAATTAGTGATGCTAATCAATTAATTATTAATTAGAGGTGACTTGTAATAGTAATGTTATCATACATAAGTTCCAAAAGATTATTATTTAATTTCTTAATTACAATGTATAGATTATTAAGAACTCAAGTAATTACAATGCATAATTTGATCATTTTATCATAACATAATTGTGGATAAAGTTTATTATGTGAAGTATCATTGAACAATATGGGATAAGATAGACTTGATAGTGATCATTAAACAACATTATAGATGAAAGTATTTGATATTATGTTTAGTAGATAGTTTTAAGCATGTGTTATAAATAGTTTAGCTTATGGATGCACTAAATTCATTTAATTTTAATAAGTTTATCATTTTTATGTAATCATTTCTCTAAATTTAGGAATTTCTAATATTAGTTTATATATTATTTTTTTAATTTTTTTCATAGATGACCATCATATATGGGGATAGAGATTAGCTTAAAGTTTTATCTTATCATATGCACCAATTTCAATTAAGACAATTTCTAATTTAATTCACTACCTTAATTTTGTTAGTCCAAAATTAAATTTCAAGACCAAATTTTAAATGACATAATTTCATTGTCTATTTGACATAAATATTAAATTATTATCCTAGTTCTCTATTGCGCTTTTCAACCATTATAAGAAAATTGCTAACTCATCCAACTTTACTTTGAGACTAAATTCCATGACTCCAACTCATTACATAAAAATAGGAACATGTAGTATCATTCTTTTATAATGATACAATTTTAACAACATTTATAAAGAGGGTTTAGTGGGGTGTTAGTGCTCATAACAAATGTAATGGTTTGATTCTCTTTTAACAAAGTGATTATAGGAGTTCAGACACTAGCTTGAGTGGGGAAATCCTTGGTTGTATTGGGAAATTAGGCATAGAGATAGGTTTTATTCAGTTGAGCCACATAAAAATTATATTTTTAGATAGATTTACTTTTGTTAGATATTCTCTTATATTTGTTGTGATTATGTAGAACTTTTCATCAAAGTTGCTATTTTCTTAAATATTTATATTTTGAAAATTAGTTTTTAATCATTATCAAGAAGTTTTAAACACCCATCTAACTCCATCTTATAAGGCATGTATAAGCTATTAATTAATATCATAACCTTACTTGATGTTTAGCTTTACGTCTATGGAATATGCATGTATATAATCATGTTGCATGAATCTTTTTTTGAAAGCTTTTTATGATGGTCATTTCCTTGGTAAACCTTTTCTAGCTAGAAAAATATCTATTGATTTTGGATAAGAAAGAATCTTGTGGGATGTGGTTGTGCAATTTCTTTCATAGAGCTATAAATTAGGTATTTTTATTACTAATTTTATTGTCCACCTAAGCCTATAAAAGAATGGACATCTATCGAGGCCAAGTTTGATCAAAACTATTGTGTATAATGACTTTATAATGCTCTTTAAACTATAAAATACATGACTTTGTGTTATTTAAGGATATTATGGATATATAAGGAACCCTTGTTTTATATTAGAACAAAAATAAAGTGAAAGAAATAAAATTTACATTCTTTTATGTGAAGTGAATTATTTAAAATTTAGCTTAGTAAAACAATCAATGAATATTTGTTTTTTTTTTTCATTAATATCACCAATAACCTACTTGCACATAATAAAGAGTATAAATATTAAGAAAAAAGTAATTAAGGCCTTTTTCATTGTTTAAGGATTGTGACCCAATGTGAATGCTTATTCTTTTTGTAAATAATTTAAATGCTAATCTATTTTTTAATTACATATATCCTTTATTAATCACCAAAAAAAAGATTCAAGGAGTAAAGAAGAAGAATTTAACAAGAAAGAAAATTGTGGATATAAAAGACAAGATTTGTTTAAAAGAGATGTGTCCAAAACACAAAGTAATGAAGATAAGTTGATTTACAAACCTAATGAGTGGGAGTAGTATTGATAAAGTGCCATTATAAACTAAAGATACAGAAAGATGATTCTAAATTAATATATTAGAAACAAAGACATAATATTTTTGGATAAAGGGATAAGAATAAGGATACATTTTAAACATTCTTCATTTATAAGAAGTATGATCACATTCTATAGGAATGTCATGTAAATAAAAAGTACAAAAAAATAATTTAATTTTCTAATAAATGGAAGAATGCATTATAACTTATTTTGGTTGATTTTAAGCATGAATAAGCCATTACAATTGTTTTACATTATAATAAATCAAATATTTATCTCATAGATAGAGCTGATTTGAATGATAGAGAAGAAAATAGGCTAAAGATTATGATGAATTAAATGATGCTTTATTTAAACACAATGAGGTGGTAAATGGCAAAAAAGCCTAACATTTAATTTTAGATTTGCACTTTTTCTCATGTAAATTGACTAAAATATTGTCAAAAAATGATGTTAATTTTTTCTACCCAAATCATTTTTTATTTAATAGAATTCCAAGGGAGATTTAAATATGAATGTGATGATAGTTTAATATGCAATTGAATGGTAAATATAAATACAAACACAAGCATCATACTTCATATAATGTATGCTAGGGTCGATGCACCTCAAACTTTTCTAAATTATCCATATGGTCATAAAAATATTCAATGCATCTCTCAGCATGTTATTAGTGCCACTATTTCATTAGAGCATCCTAAAGTTCAATTCACTATCTTGTGAGATAAACGTGCAAAATTTAGGGAATTTGAGTCTCGCGCCGCAATGCCGTTCCTTTTCACCATGGTGATAGAGGCTTCTTCTCTAGCACCACAATGTTGTTAGGTGTGAAATGACGCTGCATAGTATGACCACGTGCACCTGAGCGCTGGTTGGTTTGGGTTTTAAGAAACCAAACACGTCATAGTGCCAAGTCACTGCGCCACGATGCTCAATCAATAAAGTTCATGGTGGGTCTCGCTCTCTATTTCAATTGTAAGGGTTGTAAGAAAGTTTCAATGGATCTTGACTTAGAGCCACAAAGTTGGAGAAAATTTTACGTCTAGACATCCGGACGACCAATCACTATGCGTCACATCTTCTGATGCATGGCGTCCGACAGTTGGCCATCCAGACATGGGGACGTAATATTTTTTCACAAAACTGTGCACCGAAAATTGTTGTCAATGGTTTGTAACGGGTAAGAATATATGGCTATTATTTATTGTGGTGGGCCCCACAGAGGTTTGACGTCGTCCCCTAGCTGGATACATTATTGATCGTTATATTTTGTAGAGGATGGGCCTATATTTGATGTAATCCTCCACTATTTAATGCAACCTAATTCTAAGGCTCATTTGAAGGAGCTTAATTGGAAAATTTTCAATTTTTTTTGCCAACTTGTATTTGGAGGTAGGGCCAAGTGACACTGTGGGTGGCAAGAATGATGACAAGGATGATGGCACTTAAGATTATGTGACAGTAGCTTTGCTACTTGAATTTCATTTCAATGTATTTCTCTCATGTAAGGGATTGTAGCATGTTCATTTTTGAAGTTTATAAATGAACACTTTTAAATTAAGGAATTTTTTTTTTTGTTTGCCTTATAGTATAATTTGGATGCTTTAGTATTTTTCTCAAGCTATTTGTGAGCATGTTTGGATGTTTGGGATTAAAATTAAAAATGTCAAACTTTTGTCTAGCGCCATGGTGCCAACAAGTAGCACTTAGATGCCATACTCTAAGATTACAACACCAATATCTAGCGTAACAAAACTGGGGAAACAAAGAGTTTAGATTCTTAAAATTGAAGTCTAGTGCCATTGTGTGATTGTATTGTGTCACAATACTAGTGCCTTAGGGTTTTTGTGCAAGTACTGAGCACCACAACATGAAGGAACACGAGAATCGGGCCTTTGGAAATTAAATTTCAATGCCACGACACAACATTATGACACTATAGCACTCTTTTTAAATGACTCAGTGCCCAAATCTAGTGCTATGGAACTAGAATAACCCTTTGATTAACCACTCAAGATCAATTGATACCACTTGGTCCTAAGTTCTGACACAACAAAGCTATCAAAGATTATAATTACTTCTTCAGATAATGTCGTCATGCATGACATGCCAAAGCTTATTGCAAATTAAGTCGATTGCACAACGAAAGTATAAGTGTCAAGTAATAATGCAGTTAGAGAGTAATGCTTATCAATCCCACAGGAAAAGTGTAACCATTATTTTAGTTGAAAAATCTTTAATTTACATTTCCGATGAACCTAGCTTGATGATTTCACAAAGAAGGTTTTAAATCTTAATTCTAATAAAAATAGAGTAGATTGCAGACAGAAGAAACAAATGAAGTGGGAAAAATCTCAAGTGTTCGTTCAGATGGATGAAGCTCATGCCTATGTGATTCAGGGATTGTGGTGATTGTGGCTTTCCTAAATCTTTCCCTTCGTGATTATTTTTAGTAGGGGATATGCTACTCCTTATGCCGAAGTATAGGTCAAAAGAAGCTAGAAACGATGAAGTTAAAGTTTTCTTAATCTCCATTGCATTCCACATTACTGTTTTGATTCCCTTAAATGATTGCAAAATTCCATAGAATATTTCTATTCTCTCAGAATTCTAAGGTTAACCCTTTGCTTCCACCACACAATGGTTAGAAGTCAAAGCTTCATGAAATATTTTGATACCCTAGTTATCCAGACTAGGAGTAAATTAAGTTTTTAGTTTAACCAACAACATAGTCCATGAAAGCCTGATGTGTATAAGAGTATGCTTAATTTTCTTTATATTTTGCACATTTTAATGGATGAAATTGCATTTTAAAGATAGATATTTCTTTTTTTTACAGGTACAATAGGTAGTAAAGTGGAATGAAATTGGGAAGAAATGGAGTAAAGCAGAGATGATATGGAGCATGTAGAACTAAAGGGACTGACACCCAGGCGTCAGTCATTGGGTGACAAGGTGCTCCTACCAACCACCTTGTAGCTATCTACTCAGGAACCTACACGCCAATGCTTACCTGACTAGACAGAAAGGTTGGAGCCTAGGCGCCAATCCATTGGCTCCAAGGCACCAGACCACTGACGTCAAGGAGCCAGCACCCGCTGAGCAATTTTCTGTAGTTTTTCTTTCACAACTTGGGGAGTTATGGAGAGGTTATAAAAGGTTCCTTTAAGGATGCTGAGTACTGTTGAACATTGTGGAAGTCCAAGGAGAGTCTAGAGTTAGAGTTTTATAGGAGGAGGACATAGTTTACATTTTATTAAGAGTTTGATGAGGAATTTGAGGGATATTTATAAAGAAGGACATTCAACAAAGCAGTAAGGATTGGGAGATTCTTTGGGGAGGAATTTCCAACACTTTATAAAGGGAAAAAAACTAACTATTATGCACTCTTTTATATTATAATTTTCTTTAAATAGAATTTTGTTGATTTGCTTTGTTTCAAAGATATTTTATGTTAATGTTTTTATGCTTTGTGAGTAGTTTTTTTTACCTTTTCCCTTGTGATGAATAAGTAAGTTGTGTAGGGATATCAGAATGCTTCTAAAATTATATTTGAATCTCTAATGTGATGATTTTCCTTCTGCATTTCATTTACTTATCATTCTGGCCAAATGATTTGTTAAAATTTGTTGTAAAACCATAATGACTCGGGAGAGCTACGACGTGAACAACTAGGAATATCACAAAGAACTATAGGGTATGAAGTAGAAGAAAACTATAGGGAGATGGAAATAGAAAGGGAGATACTCTTTGATGGGTATAAATTGGGGTTTAAGAAATTAAAACTAGTTTAACCAAATTTTCTTTATGCATTCGGGAAAGATTAAAGAATAGAATTTCTCCTATTTGATAGTAGCTACAATTACAATTTAATGTATTTAGTTCCATACACACTACTTCTATCATTGCAAGGGAGGGTAACTTTATGTCTTGATTTTT
>NEWO01000230.1:0-11005 GCA_003013225.1 Phalaenopsis aphrodite
TAAAAGTATTAATTAAGAAAATAGAATAAAAATTATTAAATTAGATTCACATGATGTTTTAAATCTTGCCCTAATCCTTAATATCTTATGACTACGTGATTAGGGTTGTCAAACGACTCTTTGTTCGTGAACAACTCGTGTTCGGCTAGCTAAGCAAACGAGCCAAACACGAACACACTTTTTGAGCTCGAAATATAAATGAGCCGAACACGAACTGAGCCTATGCTCGCTCGTGTTCGGGCTCGCTCATGTTCGGCTCGTTTACACCCCTAATTATCATAATATGTAGTTTTATTAATTTAAATAAATATGTATCTTGATGATTTAGCAAAGTTGCCTAGGGAGCCCCAATGCAAACATTACTCAACATAAGATTTCTCCCATTTCATTTATATTATAAAAATAGAATGCACATTAATCCAACAATTTGTGCTACAAAAATAAACACATCTAGAAATATAGCTGAAAAAAAAATAAAAAAATAAAAAACTTTTGGGCCATTTACATGCATACCACACAATTTAAATGTATTTACATATCTAACATAAAAGATTTCATATTATCTTCAACATCATATCGAAAATATTATCATTATTATATTTTTGAAAAAAATATATGCATTGTCATGCTTAAATTTATGACACCAAAGTGCTAAAGTGTTGAGTATCAAACTTTTAGTGATAATATATAAGTAAAATTTTCAAATCTTTTTACATGGAATTTACACGAAGTTCTCTTTTTTCACGAAAGTGAAACAAAATTTCAACAAAATAATGTGAAGCGTAAGAAAAGAAAAAATATTACGTCTGGAATCCAGATGTAAGCTGTTGTCTGGACAACAGCTGCGATCTATTGGAGATCATTTTTTAGATAGTTTTTTCTCCTCCACTTCTTTGGGTGGATCGCAGCCATTGTCAGTTGTCCCTCGAAGTAGCATTTTTTTTCCAGAAATAAGCATTACTTGTGGTATGACAACTAGGGCTGTCAAAAAAGCTCGTTGTTCGCGAACAGTTTGTGTTCGGTTCGTCAAGGAGTTTGTGTTCGATTCGTTCGATAAGTAAACGAGACGAACGTGAACAAAGTTATTCGTTCGGTTACTTAACTGAACTAAACACGAACAGTGATGCGTTCGTTCGTGTTCGAATCGTTATTGTTCGAAATATAAAATAATTTAAAATAATTATATATATATATAATTTATGATATTTTAAAACATTAAATTTTATAAATTATAATATATAATAAATTAATAATAATAATATATTACTATATTATATTAGTAATATACTAATATAGATATTATATATTTATATAATATAAATTACATAATTAATATACTATATTATTTATATATATTAATATTAGGAATGTCAAACTGGCTCGACGTTCGCGAACAGCTCATGTTCGGCTCGTTCGTTAAGAAACGAACACGAACAGTGATTTCACGAACAATTTCAAACACAAGTTTATTTCAAACAAACTAAATTTTAAACGAACCGAACACGAACACAAGCTCTGTTCGTTCGTGTTCGGTTCGTTTACACCCTTAATTACAACCTGTGTACTATAGTCTATTCCTATTTGTAACTACTGGGCTATCTTAAAGCTACCAACTACCATGACACAACTAAAGCCCGCCAGGATTGTTAAGCAAATGACTCATGAGCAGATGCCCACCTTGGCCTAATCAAATGCCTTCGGTCGCTTATAAATAACTTATTTAATAAAAAGATGACCGCCATGTTATTGTTTTGGGAAGATTTACATACATGCCACTCAATTCCTATGTATTTACATACCCAACATCTAAACTTTATTTTTTACATGTGAAGGCTGGCTACCCACGAAATGGATATTTCTCGTTTCTCTCCACCCCTTCTTATATCCATCTAATGTGTAAATGATGAGAACATAACAATGTTCCTAGTTTAAAATGAGCCTTATAAATGCAAATATCAAAATTTAGGTATTTGATATGTAAATACAAAGGAATTATGTGATATGTATGTAAATTTCCCTTTAAGATTGATAACTCATTTCCTATTTGATAACCAAAATTAAGCCAATCTTTATTGTAACGTGGATTCTAACATTGAGTTTATTAGATTTCATTAGTTATTCTCTTGTCCTAAAATGGTTTACCTTTGTCTTTTGGACATACTTATAACACTTTGGGAAGGTAGGAACAAATGAAAGAAAAAAAAATGATGTTTACATACACACCACCCAGTTCTTAAGTATTTAACATCTAAACTTTATTTTTTTTTACATCTGTATCATCTAAATCTTCCATATCACATAAAAAATATAACTGTTTTAACTTCTAAGAATCAAAAGTC
Organism: Phalaenopsis aphrodite; assembly: GCA_003013225.1. Lineage (NCBI taxonomy): Eukaryota > Viridiplantae > Streptophyta > Magnoliopsida > Asparagales > Orchidaceae > Phalaenopsis > Phalaenopsis aphrodite. The sequence goes on from NEWO01000230.1 coordinate 2,340, forward strand.
ATGAACAAATGAAAGAAAAAAGTTGTGTTTACATGCATATTGCCAAATTCTTATGTATTTATATATCTATTTATGAGTGTGTTCTCTACGTCTAGGCTCATTAGTGCGGCCTCTGGCGCAAGTCTTTTGGGTCGGGGGGTTCGAATCCCATGGCATGGGCTCTTCGGATCAATTAAAGCACACTGGGTTTCGACCCAAATTGGGGAAACATTATTTAGTGAACCAAATAATGATTCCCTTTTAATATATATATATATATATATATATAAGTGTGTGTGTGTAAAAATACCAGTCTAAGTATTTGATATGTAATAGCATATGAATTAAATGGTACATATGTAAACCATTCAAGAAAAGAATATAAAACTCTAAGTTACATATTCATAATCAACAATAACCCATTCTTTTTTTTCTTCTTTCGAAACCATTAAGTTAATTAATAAGCATCCATCAATTCTAAGGTTAAGCAACTAGATAAATAAAAGACATTTATACTTATTAGAAAATAAATTTTTTATTTCACAAATCTCAACTCCCACATTGAATAAATTAATGTCCAACCTTGCATCTATCTTCCCTCCCTCCCGGAAAATTATTCTATGAGGACTCCTAACGTAGAGATACATTCGGAGTCCACTGATATGCGGACACGTGGCTTCAAGAAAACACGTGCGCTTTCCTGTGATACGGCCCGATAACACATGATAATATTCCTTCTGTGTTATTCTGCATTATTCAGGTATTATTGTGGTGATATCATGTTTTATTGTGTTATAATAACACCAGGAATATTTCCATAATACGTAACACATTAATATCACCACAGTAACACGTGAATAATTTGGAATAATACAGAAGGAATATTCTCTCATGCTAAAATAATTTTTTTTTAATTTTTTTATCTAATTTTATTGGACTCTCATGCCCTCCCATTTCTCCACAATGTGGCTCAAAATCTCCTCCTCCTCCATTGTCAGATCTTCCATTGCTTGCTCAAGCTGAGCAACCAGATCTGGATGAAACGCATTCTCCTCACAACTATTACCACTTCTTCTTCCTCCCGGATGCTCAGAACTTCCATGCTTAGCCCTCACATGCGATCCCTTAGACGTCGCTTGCCCTCCCTGCGTCAGCCAGTCTCTCAAGCTCCCTGTTCTCGCAAACTCGATCGCAGGTACTTTCAATGCCGCAAGCTCGGCGGCCATGAACTTCCTCCTCACTCCCTTATCGCCTTCGCCTTCTTGTTTCACGGCTAGGGTTTTGTCTTGTTTGTCGACATCACACCTTGAACTTTCAGAACACTGTTTGATTGTGTTCAAGCTCTTTGAAGATCCTGTTTCTACTTCGTCTTCATCTTCTAAACCAGCCAGCAACTCCCATGAATTGATTGTCTCTATGTTATTTTCAGATTCCTCGGCTTCGATTACAGGGTACGGAGAATTAAAGCTTTCTGTCTGTGTTGCATTATTATTTCTGATGGGAGAGGATTGTTTTGGGGATTCCTGTTCTTTGAGCTGTTTGGCTAGAGTGCTGGGAGTGCAGAGGAGAGTTATAAATTGGTGATCTGTTGCGTTCTTGGAGACTAGTATTTCTTCATACCCGCTTGTTTTCTTCTGTAAAGGTGTAATGAATTCTTCTCTGGTGCTTACTGACTTCGCTAAGCTTTTGGAAGAACCGCAGCCCATCTCAGCCAATCAGTAGATTGAAAGCAGTATAGAAATCAATCTCCTGCAATCGATTTGAGGTAATTAAACGATTATGTGGAGACTGGAAATATAGATTACGATTATAAATTATCTTATAGCGATTCCTGAAAGAAGAATTTCTTTGCAAAATTTAAGCTTTTTTTTTCCAAACCCAGTGAAAAAATTTAATTTCTTGACAAATTTAAACGAAAAAAAATAATTAGTGCATGATTGAAGGATTACTAAGATTCAAATTGTATGTTAAATATCATGGAAAAAGGAAGGAAGAACACATCAAAATAAAAGCCGCAATTCATAAAATTAGAGAAAAAAATGAAAGAATGGGAGCAAATCGATTGTTTCAATACCTTGTGATGGATTCATGAAATTCAATTTCTCTGTTTTTTTTTTTCCTCGAAAATTTCTTCAAACCTTCGCGTTCTGATTTCTTCCTCCTGCGAGTTAAAGTGGTGATCTAATACTTATAATAACAGAGACAGATAGTTTTCGAACAGATGAATAGGCGAGTTGGAAGGAGATGTCTTCTCTTTGTTGGGATATTTCTAGAATCTAAACTATGTCTTGAAATAAATATTTTACTCTATACCGTGTCAAATTGCTGCCGGCCTATCATGAATATTGAGACTTATACCCCACAAGTTTATAATAATAATCATAATACATTGATTTATTTCTTAGAAGGAGGGTTGAAGTTATCGTTAAGATAAGGGGATGTTTGATAGCATAGTTTTAATAGGATTTAATCATATATTTTTGGTAAATTCAGTCAAACAACAAAAATGAAATTTGAATCCAACGTTCTATTAAATCAAATCTTTTCGCATCCCATCTATTCTTCTCAAGTTCCACTTCTTTTAGGACGTAAATCCGGATTTATTTAATCTGATTGCGAGGCGAATTTAAGAATTTATTACATCATGCTACGAGTGTCATCTCTCAATATAAATATGAATTTATTGGATTTACTAAATCATATCTAACGTAAATTCGGGTTGTAGCCAAACACCCCCTAAGTTGTTATGAAATTGAATATCCTTCATTATCATTTAAAGAGACGAATAAATGCAAGAATAAGAATAAAAATAAAAATAAATATTGCAGCATGGTCACATGCACATAAAACATGAGGTTTTTTAAGTTTTCATTTGTTGGTATCTTTCTCTCTTTTTCTCCGGCTGGTCAGCATATCATTTTCTTAGAAGTGTTAACAGAAATCTACAGTGAATACAATCGAAACCCCATCCTTCGATGTTGATTGGAGCTAGTTTCTATTAAGAAAAGTAATGGTTATCTTTTATGACTTGTTTAGACTGCATGGATATTATAATCATTTGATCTAATCATCAAACTACATAAAAATAATAACCAAATATATTGATGATCACTTTTATAATTATTATTTGCTGGATGTCTCACAAGTACTTAATTTTTTATGGTTTGTTGGTTGTTCTGTTTTTGGTTTCATTGAATGTTAGAACCTCCATGTAGGATGCTCGCTGAATGAGCTCGATAGATGAGCTCAATGGATCAACTTGATGGTTGGAATATAGCATTTGCCACTTCTGCAAGTCAATTCGTCAAATCAGATTAGCAATTCAATCCAACAGCTGGGTTACTAAAAGGAAATGGGTTTGTCAGGCTCAAGAATGGCCATTAACGTTGTACTGGCCCACAGATGCTGTTTATGGGTGTATAATTTATGATTTTTAGGGATAATTTGGGTTATTTCCAAAAATAATCACGTGCCAAGTTTTCCAACATTTGTCTTGGGAGAAAATTATTTGTTTGTTGATTTTGAAGGGCCATAACAACTTATAGCCTAATATTTAATGCTCTTCTCAAGTGTAGAGTTTATAAAAATTATCACAAATATTCCCCTTTTCTTGGAACTTTATGCATCACATGATTGCATAAAAAATTTCATTTTTTTTTATAAGCTTGGTACCATTGAGAGGATGTATTTTTTAACTTTCTTTTTTTCATGGCTTTTCATGATATCTTACTTTCGAAAATTTTGTGATGCTGCAATTTTTGTAAAAATGGGGTTAAAGCATTTTTTAGACATGCTGGAGCATAAAGAGTAGCATGAGGTAAAGAGTTATTTTTGATTCCTCATAGAGAATTTGTCTTATGATCTGAACTCAGTTTCATTTTATGGTTTGCTTACGTCCTCTGCATGTGTTTTGTTAGGTGTGGTTCCTGACTTAAAGCACCAGACACCTAAGCACCGGGCTATGTGCGCTCAAGCGCCCGCGCCCACTTTGTGGCAAATATAGTGTGCCTTTGCGCCCTCTTTTTGCGCCCAAGCACACCGGTGTTGACTGTGAAACCGGTGCTCTAGGGTCGGCTTGAAACCAGCGCTTGAGTGTCAGAGCGTTCAATTTGTTGGGCGTGATTTTTCCTTCCTGAGAGCCGAGCACTTTTGTTCCTGATGCAATTACTCCGTTTTTGAGTTTCAAGTCTCGATTTCGAGCGATGTAAGGTTAAGTTCTTTTGCGAAGTTTCTTCGACAAGTTCCTGGTGAAGGAGAGAAGTGTCGAAGAGGAGGATTTATGGGATCTCGATGTGAGCTTTTCACGTCGGATCAGAGCAAGAAAGGTTTGGAGCGAGACCTTTAAGTTTCCTTGTGTGTAGAGAGGAAACTGATGTGAGTTCTCTGTAATGCTCTTTGGTTTCATAGTGAAATTTTGGCTCCGTGATTTTTTCACGTAAAATTATCGTGTGTTTTTCTTATTGCTTTGATTGTAAATTATCGTGTGTTTTTCTTATTGCTTTGATTTCCTTTTATTTAAATTTTATTCCAGTTATTTTGTGTTTTGGTTTAGTTTTTAATTGATCTTAACCCTCGGTAAAGTTTAGAATTATTTTGAAATTTTGATCAAACTGATATCAAAGCAGGGTTCGATTCGAGTGAAAGCAAAAATAGAAGAAACAATGTTCAAAGTGAGAATTTCATTGGGACGAACTTCTCTTTCGGAAGATGCAGATGGAGAATTTGTTGTATCAGAAAAAGTTGTACTTGCCACCACAAAAATTTACAAGGAAGCCCAAGTTTATGCTTATAGATGAATGAGAAGTGTTGGATCGAACCACACTAGGTTTGATTAGGTTGTTATTTTTTTCATCTGCTGCGTTTAGTATTGTAAATTTGAAAATTTCAATAGATCTCATGGTGGCACTCACTAAGTTTTATGAAAAATCATCTGCTTCTAATAAGATTTTTTTGATAAAGATGTTATTCAACATGAAGATAGTGGAAGACAGTTCAGTGGCACGACATCTCAATAATGTCAATACTGTGCGAGCCAATTGTGTTCTGTGGGGATCAAGTTTGATGATGAAACCGGAGCATTGGTGATACTATGTTCATTGTCGGCCTCCTGGGATGATTTGGTAATTGCGGAGGGTAAGGGACTTCAAAGCTGAACTTCGATGAAATCGTGGGTATGATACTGAATTAAGAAGTTTGCAAGAAAGCAGCGAATGATGAATCTTCAAGCTCTGCGTTGGATGTTCATGAATGGAGAAGGAATCTGGGCAAGAATACAAGCAGATGCAGATCTAAGTGAAATAGAGGAATGTGTTAGTGTAGCATAGGAAAATATTGGAACTGCGGTAAAAAAATACATTTCAAGGACTGCAAAACTTCAAGGAAAGACAGTGGTGGAAGACAGGAATGTAGTTTCTCTACTATGTCTCTACTAGCAAAATTCAAAATAACTCCTTGGTGTCTTCCCTAGTCAGTACTGAATCTTGGATAGTAAATTCAAGTGTCTCTTTTCGTGCTTATCCCAATAAAGTGGTATTTAAAAACTACACTCAGTGATCTAAGGAATGTTTATTTGGGAGATAATAAGACCTACAATATCTTAGGAAATGATGATGTTAATATTGGGTTGTCGAATGGAACAACATGGAAGCTTACCGGAGTTAGACATGTTTCAAGCTTAAAGAGAAATTTCATCTCTGTGAGCCAGTTGACAAAGTCAGGACTTGTGACTACTTTCACAGATGATTTGTGGAAGGTGACCAGGGGGCATTATTGATGGCTCGGGCCAACATTAAAGGCATTCTTCATCTGATCAATGAAATGAGTGATTTCATTGAAGTGGTTGGAATAGAGCGGATGTAGATTTGTGGCACTGTAGGCTTGACCATATGAGCAAGAAATGTATGAAGTCCCTACTTTCTACAAATAAGCTTCAAGGTTTGAAATCATTTGATCTGGATTTCCGCGAAGCCTGTATTTATGGCAAGTAGAAGAAAGATTCTTTTTCTAAGTGTGGGTCAGTAGTGAAATCAAAGAAACTAGTGTTAGTGCATACTGATGTATGGAGTCGTACTCTAGTTTATTTCATTAGAGGTTCTCGCTATTTTGTTACATTTATTGGTGATCACACGAGAAAGGTATGAGGATATTTTTTAAAGTAAAAAATCTAATGTATTTGAAGTCCTTAAGAAGTGGAAGGTTATGTAGAAAATGAGAGGTTTGAAGCTAAAGTGTCTTAATCAGATAATGGGAGTGAGTGTCATGATCACAATTTCAGAATTTTATGTGCTACAGTGGCGGTCAGGCATGAGTTCATTGTCACAAGGACACCGCAGCAAATGATTTGGCTGAGAACATGAACAGAACAATCACGAAGCGTACTAGGAGCATGAGACTAAGTGCAGGCTTGTCAAAACAGTTTTGGGCCTAAGCAGTAAACACTAGAGTTTATCTGATTAACTATAGTCCATTAGTACATTTGGAGGAAGACCTATCTGAAGAAGCCGGGAGCAAAAAAAGGTAAATATATCTCATTTAAAAGTATTTTGGTGTTCTGCATATGTGTATGTTGATGCAGGTTTTAGGAGCATGCTTGACTCGAAATCTGTCAAGTGTGCTTTCATTGGATATAAATAGGTTGAATTTGGGTACAAGTTATGAGATTATCAGAATTAGAAATTCATTAGAAGAAGGGATGTCACTTTCAATGAAATGAAGATGTAAATGGGAGGGTTAGAAATCAGGACAGTCTGTTGGCTATTTTTGAAAAATCCAGATGTGTTGAGATAGATAACAGTGGTGATCAGGGAAGTGGAGAAAGAATACCTTCGAGAAATCCAGATGTGTTGAGATAGATAACAGTGGTGATCAGGGGAGTGGAGAAAAAATAGTGCTCAACCAGAAGGAGCACTGAAAGTTCCTCAGTGACCTACTACTGAAGTTGGAAGATTCAGTAGAGTGATGCGACCCGTATACAGGTATTCTCCTTGTTCATATTATTTGCTACTAACTTATAGTGGTGAACCGGAGTGCTTTGAGAAAGCCAATCAAGTTGAAGACTCGAGAGTGTGGGAGCTTACCATGGATGAAGAAATGCCATCTTTGGTTTGCATGTGGTCCTCTGCTTGTGTATGTCATAGCAAAATTCACCCATGGATTCCCTTCATCCTTTAGTTGATCGAGATCTTCACTACTTCAATGTTCACTTTGTGCTCATTTGGGGCAACTTATCAACTGCGATGCATTTTGAAAACACCGCCTCGGGCGTTTGGAAAATGTGTTGGATGAACTTATCAAAAAAAGCGATAATTTTTTTATGTTATACGCGGCCACGAGTCGAACCCCGCAACCTGTGTTCCATTTGTCTGTTTTGACATTGTTGCCCTCAATGTTCTTCGTGCCTCACTTGCCCTAACTCATGATCTACCTCTTCTCATCCTCTCGCCCGTCTCTCTCGGCCATCTCTCCCTCACTTGCTTCTCTCCCTCTCACCCGCCTCTCTTAATGTTGTCGTACTATTCTTCTGCCTCCCTCCTATCCTTCATTATTGTGCTCTGTAATGCCTACGGTAACTACCAATGAATTGGGTTGTATTTTGCGATATTCGGCTCTCTGATTTGCAATTTGTTGGTTATAGATTTCTGTATGCAATTTATTGGGGCTTTCTTTTTTATGGATTCGGTTTTCTGCAGTTTGTGATTCGGGGCTTTCTGCAATTTGCTGCCTTCTACGATTCAGTTCTCTCTGATCTGTGATTTGTGGCTTTTTTGAGTGCCCTGTTCAAAAAATAATTATGGAAATTAGATATTTTTATTGTTTTCCATGACCATGGTTGATCTTTTCAACAATGTTTTCCATACGATTTTTCATATCCATGGTATTTTGAGGCTGGTTTGATTTTGATGGCTATTGAGGTTGGCTTGAAGAATAGTGAAAGAAAGTGCATTGTTTGATTCGTAATGTTTTGGGTGCCTTGGTTGTAATTGCCTAAAATCTAAATTCCCTATTGTTTTTATTTTTCTCGGTGTGTATCTTATTTTTTCTACTGTTTCAAAGTGATTTTTTGTTTCTCAAGTATTAGATATAATGATATGACAGTTTTGTTGGAAACAACATTACTGCACGGGGCGTGATGATCATTTATCCAGAAATAGCTGTAAAACAGTTATTTTCTAACATCACAAACCAAATAACCAATCAGTTTATCCGGATTGCCTACTGATGAGTAGTTTATATGAATCAACAGCTTATTAATAAGCTGCAGTTGCCCCAAACATGCCCTTTATCTCATATTTGGTTCAAGGCCATAGTAATAATTGTCAATATTGAATCCTTCCCAAGGCCATGAGGCATAATTAACGAGGACCACTTCTCCCTTTTTTTAAAGTCCATATGTTATTGGTGAAACAAAGTCTTAATTGAAGAAAATATTAGTTGTGTCTATGGCCAATCAATAAGAAGAGAGAGAGTAGGGATACATTTTCTCCCTATCACCTTTCTCCTCTTATCGGCTGGTCATAGGTCCTTGCAACACACCAATTATTTTCTCCTATCATTGGCCCTTCAAATAATTGTTCAAGTTTTTTTTTTTTTTTTTTTGCTTCATTAAAAGTAAATGGAAAAGTTTTCCAACTTAAGCCCTTATCCGTGCCAATCTAATGTATGCATCGTATTACATCCGATAAATCGAT
>NEWO01000230.1:26938-59252 GCA_003013225.1 Phalaenopsis aphrodite
AAAAACTAAGACTCTAACCCAATCCGAACTGAGTTTGACAAGCTGACCCAAAATCAACTCAAAATTTTGAGTTTATTCAAACCGGATCGGAATAATGAAGGGTCGAATTCGAAAATCTTCGGGTTGACCTCTCCAGTCTCCACCATTGCTGAATCTCTTATAAAGCTGATTAGGTTCGCCCGCCGCCTATGCTTCAGCTGACACTGCTGGCAATGGTTACCAGCGATTCTTAGATCTTTGAATGTTAGATCGGGAGCATTACGTGATTGTTTTTTCGCGCTCATTTGCAACGATCGGGTCATGTCGATCTGTGGAGGATATTTGTACCGCAAGATGAAATCACCTATCTCCTATACCTTATTAAGGTAGTTTGTTTTTCGCAGATGATTACTCGCGATTCTTATCAAGATGCCCTCTTTCATTTCTCACAATATCTCTTCTCATGCTTATCCGTGTAATGTCATGTGATGGTTTCACAAGCATTTTGTTATTTTGATGCTTTTATCGACGAATTGTGTTTATAATTATGGATCATTCATCATGCCGTTCACAATGAAAGACAAAAAAAAAAGAAGTTTTCGGATATTTTAGAAGGATTACAGTTCATGTTTGTGCTTTGCTACATAAATAGTGTTAATTGTTTATGCTGAAGAAATGAAATGCTATATATTTTTTTATTTTGGTTTCTCTAAATATAGATTTATTTGATCGGTATTGAGGGATATCATTACGTGAATGTCCTATTTTACCTAATGAGAATTTACATACACATATCACACCATTCCTATGTATTTACATAACATCTAAAGTTTGATATTTACATTTATATCACTTTGGTGCAATAAACCTACCTAAAAGTTTTTTTTCACTTTTAAAAGTTAGAAATAGTGACATTTTTTATGTGATGTTTAAGATTTAAGCGTTATATCTGTGTTGGGAGGGGCATGTGATTGGACTCCCCATTGCTTGGCTATTGGGAGTCGATAAAGTTTCATTGATTTTTTTAAACTGATTCCTATTCTTAATTTGATTTCCATTTCATTTTTGTGTTTTTTTTGCTTTTTTTATTTAAAAAATGTAGATATAAGTATGGAAATAAAAGCTGCCAAAATAACCTATGCTGATTGTAGATAAAGTACCATTTAAGGCTATCCGTATTATAGAAATCTAAGAGTTAAAGCTATATAGGAGAAACAATAAAGTTCATTTAGCGCAGTAGAGATGAAAATGTTAAAGTGAATGTTTATAAAAATTCATCTTGGAAATAACTAAAAAAACTTTTTGAGTCCTTGTTTATTGTGGAAAAGGGGAAGAAAAATAGATTTCGGCAATTTGAACATTTAAAAACTTCTAAGGTTGTGTTCTAAGTCAACCATAAATAGTTAGGGTAAGACTAAGCGTCCGTTTGGGGCAGTAGCGGCTTTTTACAAACTTGCCACGCAACTGCTGTCTCAGGAAGCTGTTTGTTTTGTACAACTGTGCAGCAGTTGTTTATGATAATTTTTTTTTTCCTCTGTATTGCTGTGCTATTTATAACATAACCAGTTCATGTTGAATAATTAATACATGAAAATAAAAATTACATTCAGAATTCACAAAAATTATAAGTTCAAATAATACACCTAAAAGTGACATCTCATTTAACAATAAATAACACAACAATCAAAATAAAAAAATAAAACTATTAAAACATGAATTAACATTATCTTGATATTGAATTTAAAATGCACATGGTCAATTTCTCGAGATAATTTCTTCTCCAAATAAATATTCCGCTCCTCATCACTATCAAAGGTGAAATCGTTTAACTAATCCGCCCACTTGAAAAAGCCACAATCTTCTCCCATAGCTATGCTCTTTTTTGTGAAGTATGTAGTTAACATTGCAATCCACAGTCGTAATACAAGACTCTAGAGACACCAGAAGACCTTGAGCTCATATTTTCTAAAGGCTTAAAATCACAAGCCAAAAAATAGTTAGATGAAACATTAATTAAGAATAATTGAAAAACATAATTAAAATTCAACTAATGATAACACTTTATAAATATTAAAGTGAAACACATATTGAAATCACATAGAACCATAAAACTTTGTGTTGGTGGGCCACAACGTCCAATGTATGCAATCTTTTCATTGTTTGACACACATACTTATATGTTCTATCAATTGCTCTAATACAATCTTAAGTCATTTATGTAAGATATTAGAGTTACCGCACTTAAGTAAATTTTGGAAAAAGCTGAGCACATAAATTTGCCTTAAATTATGGCATAAAAAGTTGATCTTGTGAAATCTCTATAAGGGTTCTTTGTAATGTAGGGTGTTCATGTTTGATAACTTTTGAAGATAAACTAATCAGAGTTTTAAACGAATTGAAAAATGTCTTCTGATTGTTTTTTATGAATGTTGGAATCACTTCATGACTCCTCTCATAGACTAATTTTGTGAAAAAATATAGTGGGGTATTGCTAACACCTCTCTTGAAGACATTCTAGATGGGCATGGAGTTCATGATTTTTTGTGAAGTTCTTCTAATAGATTAGTAAATATGGCCTATGTCATACAAAATATATTATTAAATCTTATTGGATGACCCACAAACAACTTCCCATTCCAATTGTCGCTAATGTACGTAGATATCATGCAAGGAGTACGGGCACTATATGAGTTGTAATACTCATGCATTAAGCATAATGCAACTGTAATTTTTCTTTTTCATCTTTCTCTTTTCATGTTATTCAATTTTAATGTGGCTAATATATATATAAATAATACTTATGTATTATCAAGGAATAAGTTAAACAAAAATCATGACAATATAAGTCCAAAAATAATGAAGGATTGTAGCACTCATATATCAAAAATAATAAATCATATATCCATATCAATCAAACATAAAACATAAAAAATAACATAAGAGTCATACATCCCAGTTTTCATTAAAATAACGTAAATAACTCTACTAGCATGCACTCTCACTTGTTGCACGTGCATGATCACGTGTGGTCACGACTTCACCAAATATCAGATCCAATTTTTCTTCAAACTCGGGGTCAATGCCTTTAAACTTGAATTTCTTAGCTTTTAACCCAATCTATAAATTAATTGATAGTTGATATGTTAGATGACTTAAAAAAAATGAAACACACTAAACGCTTATAATTTTTTTACCTCCAATCTCTCAGCCTACCATTCTTCTGAAGCATCAATAATTCGTTTTATGAGATCCCAACCTAAGTCCGTCAATTCTCGCTTTAACTCTTTTCATATTTTTAATCATTTTTTAACTGAACATATTTGTTTTTCACTTGCATTCTATTATATTTTCTTCCAGTGACTTTCTTATTTTTTTTATAATATTCCGTCATCATTCCTTGTTAAAATAGGCGATTCACCTATTTGGTAATTCTAATTCCTTTAGGAAGGGATCGTAAAAGGTTAACTTCACATCTTTATCCAACATAGCAGACGATCTGACTTCTTTTGTCTTAGACATTACTACTAATAGCATGAAAAGAACTAATCAACATGAATTAACCAAGAAAGTAATGCATAACTCCTCAACCATTTCTCCGCATGACACAAAAGTGATAGTACCCCCACCTGAAAGCCCACATCAAGCAATGTAACAAAAAATAAACATCTGAAAGCCCATAACTAGCCAGGAAACTAAAAATAAACATCTGAAATCTAGCAGAATAGTTTGATCTAGGTTAGCTCTTTTTTTCGAACTTAAATTTAACTCGTCATAGTTTTGTCATTCATTTCAATTCAGGGCATACTCATAAATACAACTAAATGACCTTGCGAAAGTTTTATTAGAACGAAACCACAGAACGTGGGTGAGTGACGATGACAAAGTGCATCTAATTAAACTCATGTATTCATAAACTATGTGTCTCATAATCAACTACTATGACAAAAAGATCGATCAAGGAATTTATGAACTAATTGAAGCATCTAATATATCAAAGTTAGACAACATAGCTGAAACCACTCAATGGAACAACCTCACATAGCTCAAGAGCAATTACACATGTATTGGCAACATTCCATACACATAGATTCCTACCGATAGTCCTCGAGTTACCAAAGACAAAAACCACAAACAACATAGAACAAACCAATAGGAATACATCATCACTCAAGCCCCTCAAAGGAATACACCATCAAGTAAGCCCTCAATTCATAAAACTTTAATCAAACAATTCCATAAAAAAAAAAATTTAAGGCTCCTCCCTTCATCAGAAAACAATTTAACTAGCCCTGCTAACTATGATCATGATGGGGAAATGTCTATTGCAATTTATTGGTTGGTATATGTATGTGTTATGACTTGGTTCTCTACCATGCTTTGACAATACAAGTTTTAAGGTTTTGTTCGGAATGCAACTTTGTAATAGATCACCTGTCCCTGTGGAGTTCTTTAAAAAACTCATGAGAAATTTACATTCATACCACACAATTCTTTTTTATTTACATATTTAACACACAAAATTTTGACATTCACCTTTATGCACCTTGGTGCCATAAGCTCATGCATGAGGAGATGTATTTCAATTTTAAAGAGACAGTGATTATGATATTTTTTATGTGATGTTAAAGATTTGAATGATATGCATGTAAATATGAATGTTTACGTTTTAAATGTGTACATACATAAAAATCTTCTTGTATGTACATTATGGCCCTAAAACTCAAATCATCATCCACCTACAACCATGCGTAAACTCACCCAACCACCGTCACTGAGAAATTGACATCCTTGCTAATGAAGTTATATATGACCTAGGAAGGTGGGATCGAAAGCCGGAGTTATAAGCGCCTATTTCAGCCAGAGCTATAATCCACACTCATTTTAGCTAGTACAACACAATACAGACCACCTCCTCATTAAAAAAAAATCTCTGAACTTCACATGAATTTCACAGACCATCACAGAAACAATTGAAGGCTCATAGACCAAATTTCTCCAAAAAATTTCTCCATCACAGAAGAATCACAAAGCGCAAAAATCACAGAAAAAATCGAAGTTATTCACAGGAAAATCAAAGGCCATTACAACAAAAATCCAAGGTCATCACTGAAAACATTTCTCCAAATTTCTCCATCAGAGAAAACATCAAAGCTCGGTGAGACAGAGAAACCACGAGCCATACATAGCAAATACTTCAAAGTTAAATGATAGACTAGAGGACAAAGAAAAACAGAGAAAGAGAAAGCATGAATCAAGCTCTTGCCATTGGTACTAAAGGACGAAGGAAACTGAAGGTAGAAAAAAACCTTAGGGCTCGATTGCTTTCACTCGAGCAAATTGCAGAAATGGGGGGTAGTGAAGGAATTTCATTGGAACGAAACCACAAAATGAGGGTCTGCGACAGTGCCTAAATTTGAGGGGTGCGTTTGAAATGCACCTCCGCTGAAACCAAATGCGTACGGCGGCATTTTTGTGCCGCCCCACAACTAAAAAGCTTCCCCAAATGGACCCTAATAATGATGTTATCTATGAGCATGCAAAATGAACTAAATAAATCACTTACTTGGCAAGGAAAAAGTATTGAAAATCAGATAACTTTGTTTGTAACCCTTCAAAAAGAATATATGAATCAGAACAAACATAAATTCAAAAAGAAGAAATGACCAAGAAGCTACATAGGAAGGTGATTACTCCATGGTTGAATCTAATAATATGCTTTGAATCATCTATTTTTACGTAGGCACGCCTTCCTTATTATGGATTTTTTCTTGACTAGTTGTTGATAGTGTAAAAATGTTCTTTCTCATATAGTAATTAAGGTCTGCAGAAGAAGAAATTGAGAAGCTAAATTCAAAAATGAAAAGAAAGGAAAAGGATTTGGAAAATGATATTCAATAAGCTTAGTAATGATTAATTATACTGACAAATTTTTTCGGTGAAAGTTGTCTTTGCATGTATTCTTATGCATTTTATGGTGAGTGTAAGCATGTCAGCAATTTTACTGTTGCTCTACTATGGTTGTTTTGAAGCATCCATGGATTCTTCATTCTTTCATTAGAAACCTTATCACGAACAAGTCTCAAACAAACTATTGCATGGATACACTAAACTTTTAAGAAATTGTGTTCATTGGATTGAATCCTTACCTCAAGTCAATCTTGTATATCTTTTTTTTTTTTTTTTTTTTTTTATATGATGCTTCTCAAAGATTGATCATTTGTATAAAATTTTGATGTGTTCGGTACATTAGATCCTAAATTTTCTTTACAACTATAGATTCTGTTCAGTTCTTTATAACTTGCAGAGAGTATAACCTTTAAGTTGTCCCTTAATCCATTGAATGTGGAAATATGTTTTAAGAATAGGAAGTTAGCCTAATTAATACTGCAGTAATTATCAGGCTTTATTTGATCTTTTTATTTTCTTCCATTTCCATATTTATTTTTTTTATGAATTTATGTCTTTTCTTTTATCTGGGTCTTGTAATGTGTATTTATACACCTTTTTCCTCTCAATGAAAGCAAGGTGATCTAGCCACAAAAGTTAACAAAGGTCATCAAAGATTTGCACATCAAGCAATTTAATTTGATTTCTTGATTGCTCTTGCTATTCAAGTGCCCATGGCTTGCTTCTTAATCTTGTCATTTTTTTCATTGGCAACATGTTCATGTGTGTAGGTCTAAATTTGATGATGATTGTTTGATCAAACTTCACGTTTTGCATAGATGATGCGATTACTTAAATATTTCATTTTTTTTATTAATATTTGTGTTTTGGAAAATGTGAATTTTATATTTTTAGAGTTATTTCTTGCCTTCTTATTTTTTAGGATTTATTTTCTATTAGTTATGTCGTTACTTTATCTTAATTGCTATCTTTCCATAGATGGTATTGGCGGGAACTAATCCTTGTTTATTCATTCAATGATATACTGTTTGTGTATCATTGGTTGTTTGTACTCCATTGTGCCAAACTTATTGATCCCTCAACTTACATCCTTTTAATGTTTTATTATCAATGCTTTATCTCATTCTCTATCTCCTTGTTGGATTTATGTTCTCTTTTTGCTTACAAATCTATTTATTATTCCATGGTACTTGCCCAGAAAGCTCAACTAAAAGGCTGAATGCCCCATGATACCCGAGCTACTATTTTAACTTGTATAAAGGATTGTTTGCCAAATATTTATTGTTTGTGTTTAGAAGTAGGCTTTTGCTAATCCTGCTGTCCTTTACCATACAACTAACATAAATCAATTTGATGCATATTTCAATATATTTTTATTAATTAAGCATTGATTTTGTATTTAGATTTATCATAACTTTCTTTTTTCAAAATTGGGTCAAAGTACATCTTCATCATCATCTTGTTGATCCCTAATTGGTTTCATTATTTAAATGTTCCATTTTCATGGCATATATATGTTTTGGTTACTATGACATATACTGCACTTATCGGTGAAAATAGGAATCTATTATTGTCTGTTTAGCCATAGTGCTAGAGGGTCGAAACCTAGAGCATTATGGGATGACTTTCAATACTTATGCTGAGAACAACTCCAATTATATTATGTATTGATTTGGTAATATTTATTATCAAATCCAATCACTATGAAACCTTTTTAGAAATGATGAACTCTATTGAAGCTAACTACTGGGGCAGCCTTATACATCTAACTAGCAATCAGGTTATTGACTATATTTACATGTTCAGTTGAAATTGCTTCTTCAAATTTATCATCTTTGTTGTGATTAATTTATGCCTAACATCAAGCATGTAATGCTCTAGTTGTTATTATTCGCCTGATACTCATTTTCTTTCATGCATAGTTTTTTTTTTAATTTTTCCTTTTTCTTTTTTTCTTTTTTTTTTGCAAAAGTTTCCATTGCATTAAGTTAGCTCTTTGCTTTCCTAATTCTGATTAGGACAAAATGGAGAAAAAGGGATTCATGTAGCTGACCCCAGTTAGTGGGATAAAGGCTTGTTGTTGTTGTAAAGTAGAGTGGATAAATACTGGGATTCTGTCAATTCTATAGCTATTTGTCATCTAAGCATATCATTTTTTTCTTATTAAACATTTCAATGATTGTGTTCCGTGCACTGAGTCATCCTAAAAATACATTTGATTTACACGCTCTATATTGGCCATTGTTCAAATTTTAAGAAACTTTGTGTTTGTAGGAATTCATGGGGAGGGTTTCACAGGGGTTATTTCTGCAAATCAAATCCATCTTTTCTTACAAGGCAGATTTTTGTTTCACGCATTGCTAAATATCTTTGTCCAAATAAGATTGCTTGGAAATCTATTTTATCAACATCATATTCAACTTTCGATTCACTGTTTTGGGGATTCAACATGCGTGAAATGCATGGATTAGAAAGGTGGCAACCTATCAGATACAGAAGCAATGCTATAGTGACGGTTGACACTGCTAATAATGTGGCCAGATTTTGTATAGATGAACAAATTGAAAAAAAAGGAGTTCAGCAAAAAGGAATGAAGAAGGTAAAGAAGAAAATGTCCCGAAAAGCAAAACTTAATGAATTGAAATGGTATCGCTTAAAAGCTAAGAAGAAGATGAAATCTCCAAATCCAGAAGTTAGGATTCGGTACAAACTCGATAAGGTTGGATGGCTTATGGTTATTCACCTTATGTCAATCATAATTCCTCAACCTTTTTTATTTTATACTCTTTGTTATTTCCTTGCTCGGTAACTTGCCCCTATTTGCTCATATCTTGATTGACTTAAAGTTTTCTTTCACTGTCTTAGGCTAAAAGAAAAGAAGAGTGGCTGATTGAGAAACTGCGGAAGTTTGAGATGCCAAAAGCTCCCGAACCAGAACATGACCCTGAAATTCTTACAGAGGAGGAGAAGTTTTACCTTAAACGAACTGGTGAAAAGAAGAAGAATTATGTTCCGTTAGGAAGACGAGGAGTTTTTGGAGGTGTAGTTCTAAATATGCATCTCCACTGGAAGAAGCATGAGACTGTTAAAGTAATTTGCAAGCCTTGCAGGCCTGGTCAGGTCTATGAATATGCAAAGGAGCTAACCCGGCTAAGCAAAGGCACTGTGATTGATATTACAGCAGATAATACTATACTCTTTTATCGGGGAAAGAACTACGAGCGACCAAAGGTTATGTCGCCTCCTGATACTCTCTCTAAGCAGAAGGTATGAATTGCCCACATTCTTTCAGCTTATTAGCATTTAACTCATTCACACTTGATGCCAACACTCTTGAGGTTTTTCCTTTTAAATCTGAAGGTTTGCTTTTATCGTGTTAAAAGGCTTTAATTATGTAATGTCTTGGATTTGCTGTTTCTGTAATGAGTTAAATAACTGGCAAGGGATTTGTGGTAACTTCTTGACTAATTTTTTGAAATGTAGCACTAATAGTTGATCAAACTTGAAAATGCTTCGCTTTTATTTTTGTTTACTATTTTTTATTTTTACTTTATTTTGTTTATGTTTTGATTTGATTTAAAGCATGTTTGGTGGAAGTTGTTTTTAAAAATAGTCAAAACACTTAAAATATGTTTTGAATGTTTTTAAATACAAGGTCATTTTTTAAAAGAAAAACAAAATAAAAACATATTAAAATTATATTAGCCAAATATGTTTTAAAAAACAAAAGTGAAAACAAAAGCAAAAAATATAAATAAAAGTGATGCCAAATGGGGCCTTAAATTATCTTTGAAATGTTAAAAAGCGGAATGTTTACTTTCTTTGCATTGCTTCTACAGCAACTAAGCCTCTGGATTAACTTTTTTTGCAGGCTTTAGACAAGTATAAGTTTGAACAATCACTTGAACACACAGGCCAGTTCATCGAGAAGTTGGAGAAAGAGCTAGAAGATTATCATAAGCACATTGCTGTGTACAAGAACTTGCATGGAACTTTCTCAGACAGCCTTACAGCTATTGAGTAGTGGTTCTGCCTTTTTTGTTAAGGCGAATGTGTACCACTGCATAGCTTAAGCTTGATCCAGAAATATTGGTTTAAGCTGAGAACAAGCCAAAAATGTCAAATATTCTTCGTGTATTCCATCATAACTTAACTGGAACAAGAAAGGTAACTGTCTTTTTTTACTTCCATTGTTTCATTAATTTGCTATTTTTTCTTGTGAATATTGAATTATCATTCATTATCCAGCAATGTTTAAGCATTCTTTTAATTGTACGAGAACTGGATGATTTTTTCAATTTTTTATTTTTCCGAGGACTACTATAGCAATCTTTGATTAAACTTCTGAAGCTGTTATATTTTAAGCGAGAGTGGAAAATTGGAATTCTCACGTTTATCTTATTGAGGAGATTACATCATGTTTATATTACAGGATCTTTTGCTATTCAAGGTAATTCTTCCTTACGAAATAACTACATACATTGTAATCTTCTGGCAATTTTATCCAGGAAAAATATGTACAAATCAGGAAGAAATTGCAGCTGATTAATTGCAGATTCTAGGAGACTATGAATGAAAAAAACTACAGCTAGGAGGATCCTAGAAGTAATTCCTCAAATTATTTTGGAAGATTTACATATATACCACCCAATTCTTATATACTTACATATCTAACACCTAAACTTCAATGTTTACATATATGCCTCTTTAACTATGCATGAAAAGCTGTATTTCATTTTTCACGAAAAGCTGTATTTCACTTTTTAAAAGTTAAAATAGTGGTATTTTTTATGCGATATGAAAGATTTGGGTGATATAAATTTAAAAAATAAAGTTTAGGTGTTAGAGATGTAAATACATAGGAATTGGGTGGTATGCATATAAATGCCCCATTTATTTTTCACCTATACTCGATTGCCCATCAGATTGTACAGTTATTTCTGGATTGAGTACAACTAGCCCTCATGACACTTCTTCTCAAGTTAGAGTAGATGTTATTTATGCCTAACTTCATGATGATATTTTGGAATGTGGTGCTTGAAAGTCTATTTGGTTAGGTTCTTAGCTAGTTGCTTGTATAATTTGACATATGTGATACATATGAATGGATAAAAAGCTGATCACTATGAAAATGTTTTATTTGACCATGTTAAATATTGATAGTGATTTGTTTTCAACTCATTTTTTTGTCATATAGGATGCTTTAAATTTGTGGTAATTCACATGTTCTTTTGGCCATTGCATGGAACTTAGCTTCAATATTTGATCTCTAGACAATTAATTTTTTCTTATACCATCAATTGATTTGATCTCTTCATATGTTGTGATAGCCAATAGTGAATTTCCTGTTTTGGAAAGGTCTATGCACGCTTCTAAGCTGAGTACTCGATTTTTCTAACTATGATTACTTTTTATGGGGTTTCTTTGAAAAACTGTAGAGTTTTATATGCAATATGTAAATGATTTTCTTAAGGTTCATGCATGAATTGACTTGGAACACTTACAACATTAGCTATATTTTGCCTTGTGTGGGAAAGTTTAATAAAATTCCCAATTAGTAGTAATGGATACCTTCCTTTGTTTACTGCTGGATTCACACTTGCTTCCTTAACCTTATGATTATAATTCTTTGGAAATTTAGAGGGTTTGTATCTCATCAAATCTATTTCTTTAAGCAGATCTATCTTCTAAGTGGGTCACATCTATTCCAAATTTGAGTTTGGTCTTCCTAATTTTCAATCGGATAGTTGATTTTTTAATATTTTCAGAATCATCTCTTGTTACAATTATTTCATCCTCAAAACTTATTATAACAATGATTTTACTTGAATATTTTTATGAAAAGAGTGCGGTTTCTTAAACTTTTGCTTTGAAGCTCATCTGTTATATGGCTTTGGTTATAGGTGTTAAATTGGGTTCACGTTATATTGTATTTGGCAATGTATCAACACTAGCCTCCAATTATTCTTATTATTTTTTTTGGGTAATTCTTCCACTTCTTAATGTCTACACCACTTTTGGTTATAATTTTTGACATTTGCCACTAAAGTCAAAACAGGTCATGTAATCAAATTTAGGCTTAATTTGGCACGTTTGGTCAAATCCCAATCAATTAAGCTAGGTTAATTAAAACATACCCTGGTTTGTTTAAAATAACTTAAAACATTCTAAAATGCAAATATTTATTATGCATTCATTTGACCAACCATTTAAAGGTTGGTCGAAGTTAATTAATTAAAAAGGCCAAACATAGGTTTATGATCAAACAAAAGCTAGACCAACTTAATTAAATCCTATGCATATAGGTAAGGACAAACAAGGAATTCCACATTGGCCATTTTAGCCATGGCACGCAGACCAAGCAACATCTCATTACTTGCCTCAGCCAAAACGTGAGAACTAGAAGGAAACACAGGAAGATTTCTATGGAGAGCTCTTATTCTCTGTTCTACACTTCTTTATCCACACCACTGAAGCCTTGAGAGAGAAAAGATGGACAACAAGTAGGCTTGCTTGAAGCCCTCTTTCTTCTCAACTCATCACAAGTATTCCACCTCCCACCACTTGGACTCCTTAGAGTCTCTAGGAACAGCTATAAGAAGCTTGGTCTAATTAGATCCTAGGAATTACCCTCCAGTTTCTTGGCCGTCGCCAGCAGCACTACCTTCGGTAGCGGTGAGCATCCCATGCGGTTGCCAAAACCCTTGCTGACTGACACCAACTAGCACCATTGCCCATGTATGTTGGAACGATTGGGACAAGCCAGAGCCCTTCAAAATGAGCCCTAAGCAATGGGAAGTAGAAAAACAGTTGCTGTTGGTTCTTAAAGTTAAAATCTGATGGCCTGGATTTTGTTGCATAGCTTTCTTACAACACTGTACGAAGATCATATGCAATAACAACAATGTCAAATTTTTAAATAACGAATTAGGAGCTGCCACTTTTGTGGGTCGCAGTCCAATCAGCACACTGACTGAATAATTTATTTAGAGGAGTTTTATTAATAGGAATTTTCAAAATTCCCCAAAAGTATAGAAAAATCAGATGAATCTAAAATAGATTTCATTAGGTTTCCGAAATTATCCTTAAAAAAAAAAATCAAAATAGCTATCACTTGTATCATTTGCATTTTAAAAACGAAAGCTTTTAATATTAATAATAATTACTTCTAAATTGATTATGTGATTTAAATGATCGTGATTGAACCTTTACACACTATAAGATCTTACATTACCCATCCATATACATACGCATATGCTACCTTTGCACATTTATTATGATGCATTGATTGCGATGTAGATTTGAGGTCTAAGTTGTGATAGGATTAAAGCTGTATTTTGTACTTTTATTAACATTTTTTAAGGTGACCCTAGGGTAGCAGGTCTTAGAAAAAGATTTCAAACATTTTGGTTCTATCTATCTTTTATTGCTTTATAATATTTTATTATTTTATATGGATTACTCTATGATACTTTGCAATTACTATGGTTATTTGTGATGACGATTAGAATATGAGGAGTGCACATTATTCACTTATATGTTTGAATTATTAAAAATAAAAATAACACCGAGCCTATGTTTTAGGAGAACCAATGATTGGACACTTGTTTCATCATGCTGGATATATATAGGTGATATCAGCATCTAGCCTTGCTGATGTACATAATATCATGATTTTATGAATCTGCATGAAGACCAGGACTCATTTTATGATAAAAAAAACTTAGATATATACACATCACATATGCACGTGCCTCTCCTCCAGCTAGCCTACTCTAGGGTATGTATGACTTTCTTCTATCTGGGTTTGACTAACCTCTTACACATGTAACAAGGTAGGTTAGTGGCATTTCTAACTAGGCAGGATTTATTTACAATATTTAGGGCCTTATGGTCATTGGTGTGGCTCGGGATTTTTCTACGGTTTAGAGTACTCTCAATTCTAAGTACGGTAAGCCTTCCCAGGATTTCTGCCTTTTTTTGGCTATGAAGTATTAGTGTCGTCTATCAGTTAGGAGTAGGCTCCTGTACATGTTTATGTATACATGGTCCGGACAATATAATTCGTAGTTACTGATAAAGATACTCTGGTTAAAAAAGTATAATCAGCTTTCCTAGCTAAGTATACTAGGAGCTATGACTTCCGAAACTATGGACAGCCATGAGATCTTTATCGGGGCCATCCCCCTATCCCTTAGGCTAGTTGGCCCTTTTGTTAGGATAGTCATCCCATCTCTTATATTAGAGTTTGTCCTTTATGTTAGTCTACGTCCTTAGGATAGATGTTTTCTTAGATATTTATCTTTTCTTCTAGGCTAGGCAATTTATCCCTCAAGTTAACTTCTTTCTTTCTTGGAATAAGCTTTTCCATATGATAATCCCCTTTCTTTAGATTATCTTCGGTAGGGTTATCCCTTTTGTTCTACTCTGTTTTCTAGTTTATATGGTTTATAGAGCCTCCTTTACTTGATAAATTTCTTGAGTTATAATTATGGGCTTTGATGCAAATTCAAACTTTGTCTGTATTCCGGAATACAAGTTCCATTTTTTTTTGAGGTTTTCTTCCTTCACTTTCATCTTCTTGAGTGCTTTTATGTCAATATTATATTTTTAATGTTAAAGCAAATTGCTTCTCATAGGTAGAAGGATGTCTTTGTATTTAGGACTTTGGATGATTTTTTATTACAATCTTATCATTATTTTCCCCTGATTGGAAGACCTTACTCATGCCCTTCACTGCCTGATAAAATCATATCCTTCACCACAGGAGCCCTAGCATGCCTTAGAATTTTTTTCATTTTTACCTTTATTATGGATTTCCTGCCATGCTTTGATACTCAATAGATTTTGACTTACATTTATTGTGAGTCCTTACATTCTTCATTGGATGATATCAATTATCATCAAAAAAACACAAGCAAGATTTTTTTATTTTCTTTGGCATCATCTAATATATCATTAACCTTAAGAATAATATTCTTTTTTGAACCTAGAAACTATAAATTCAAAAAAATGGAAACTCTTTTCCGGGATCCAAACCTCTTACATATCTCTAATCTCCAGAGTTCATAGAATAGATTTGTCCTATACAAGTTCTCTATTGGAAATTATTGATATCATTATGATTCGTTATTTTACCAATTTTAAATCCTTCTTATATAATATTTCAAAAATTAATTTTGACATAAAAACACTTACGTTTGATTTTTTTAGGCTCTCATTTCTTTAATTATGGCTCTTTCATTCTTTATTATCAAGTGCTTATTGGATGTTTACTGGAACCTTGATATTATTTATCAAAGTGTGGAGATGTTCATGGGATCAACAAAGTTTGGCAAAAGAAATAAAATTGTCTATTGCATGTTGAGTGCATTTTCATATACATGCCGACATATATATGTTACGTCGGTGTCTAGCCTAAGGGCAATTTTGTCTTTTGTATGCCTATGATCAATTTAGTCTTTTATTTTTATTATTAGGTATAAATAAACTTATTATGTTTAAGGTTAGGTTTAAGTAGGGGATTATTGTTGTGAATCTTAGGTTTAGGGTTTGGGATAGATTTCCTATTTCTCAAATTGTAGGAATTAAGAGAGTTCGCCTACATCTCTAGTTGTAGGAATTGTGAGAGTTCGTCTATCTCTCGAATTGTGTGTTTTTATTTTTGTATTTGTATTGAGTTGTTTGTATTATTAAAGAAAAAAATATTTGCTTTGTCTAATTTACGTGGAAATTCATGCCGTTTTCTGCTTAGATCGAATCAAGTTGGTATCATACAATATCTAGGAGATCACTGAGAGGATCCTAGTGAACAAGGACTGAACTCATTCTATCCTAATCGAAGTCGAAGGGACCTTCGAGCACAAGTATATAGGTGTGAGCGATGATAGAATCACTTACAGGATTACAATACAGTCGTGATAAGAGCTGCTCGGATTGGAGCCTCTGTCATCTCTGTCGAATTGCAGCGTCCAGTGACGAAACAGTCGTGATTCAACTCGCGACCTAGGGAAGCAACAACCAGATTGCAGTGTACATAGGATCGCATGTTGCCATACAATCATGATTTGATTGCGTTGGGGACCGGATTGCGACCTACATAGACCCAAATCTCTCTTTTTCCTCCACCAGTGCCCTTTTGTGCAAAGAAGCACGATTGAGCACGGAAAGCAAAAGAAGGATCACAACTTCCAAAGAATCAAAATTCTAGCTTTCTCCTGTTTCTGAGATTTCCGAGACTTATGACGTCATTGTGGCTACAATGACACGATTTGAGCCATCGGGGGAGAAAAGGAATGGGGCTTGCGACTAAGACCGAAATCTCCCATCTTTGTCGTGCGCGCTTCTATGCTTGATTTCATCATACATGCTTTCTATGATCAATTTCAACTTACAGACGTGATTTCAACAGACGTGATTTCTATTGCCAATCTCAGCTTATAGACATGATTTTAATGTACAAAGCTACTGTATTTTAGCTTATTTGGTAACAATGTTATTCAGATCGAAGACAGACATACGATTTCGCGATACAAACCTGCGAACCAATTGACAGAATTCCAGCATGCAGGCATTTTTCGTCTTTTGTGATCGAAAATTTTTGCTGAGTGATGACAACAAGGAAAGTATTTGATTTAGAGAAAAAGTTGGAGGAAAAGACGAGTTAATTTAGATGTGAGATGGCAGGAGAGTTTCTTCACCAAAGCAAGCAAGTTTCTCTACATGGAAAATCAATTTGAGGGCCGATTTGAGAGCTTGGAGGAGATGCTGAGAAGCTTATCTGGATGCAATCCAAGATTTCACCTACGACTCAATTTGCAAATCCTAATCATGGGTTGATCAAAGATTCCGCAGCCAGATCGAGGGAAGGTGATTGAACTAGAGGAACATGAGGAGGAAAGCACCCCACATCAAGAACCACCTCCCAGGTCTTTTATTGGGGGTGGATTAGAGATTTTTTATGAAAGCGGTTGAGCCGACACATGGAAAGAAGAGGTATGGAGGATCATGAAGAAGAAAGAAGAGAAGCAAGGAGGGGATATGACTATGATCGAAGAAAGGAGTTCTACCCTCAATACGTGGGGTGAAACAATAAAGGGAGAGGAAGTTGGGTTGGTGATGCTAGGGTTAGGAAGTTGAAGATGCTGATCTTCGAAGGGGAAGACGCACATGGGTGAGTTTATCTGGTGGGGTGATACTTCGTGAGGAATGTGCTAGATGGGGAGGAGAAACTCATGGTAGTAGGTTTATGTTTGGAGAGGAATGCTCTAGCCTGGTTTCCGTGGAGGGAGGTTAGATTCTCGATCCGTTCATAGGAGAAGATTAAAAATTGTTTGTCGGAACATTTCTGAGTCATTTGGAAAGGAGACCTAACAAAAAATTCTATGTCTTAAATCAGGAGGGGACTGTCTTAGAATATATGGAGAGATTCAAGCTATTGTCGGGACTGCTAAGCGGGATTTCTTAAGCAGGATTGGAGGGAAATTTCATGAAGGGCTTAAAATCCGACATACTGGCAGCACTTTGACTATTGAGTCCGTGGGGACTGAGGGAGATGATAGAGCTAGCCTACATGATGAAGGGCAAGAACTAGATGGAGAAGGTCAGCGGGAGCAACATAGATGTAGCGTTGTATCGAACTGCTACAACCATGATGATACCAAAAACTCAAACAGTGAAAATCCAGAGGGAGGCTGCACGGGACATGAATAATGAGCTACAACCGAGTGAAACTCAAGTTTCTTATAGAGACTGAGATTAAAGAGAAGCAAGTCATAAAATTTACCGAGGGACATATTTTCAAGGATATAAAATTATAAATTCTCATAGTGCATGATGAGGAGGTAGAAGATGAAGAAATAGAGACAACTGTGGTAGAGGAGGAACACTCACTTTTTCCCATCTTGAGCATAGTGTTTTTTTATGGGAGGGGAGCATTGTTACGCCCATGCCCAACTTAAAGAGTAATTTGGTCTTTTCTACGCCTAAGTGCAATTTAGTTTATTATTATTATTGTTATTGTTGGCTATAAATAAATTTACTATATGTGGGGTTTGGTTTAGTCAGGAGTTTGTTGTTGTGAGTCTTAGGTTTAGGGTTTGGGAGAGATTTTTCTAGTTCTCGATTTGTAGGAATTTGGAGAGATCACCTACCTTTCGAATTGTAGGTGTTTATCTTTGTATTCATATTAAGTTGTTTGGACTATTAAAGAAAAACATTTACTTTGCCCTAATTTTTGTTGAAATTTGTGCAGATTTCTACGTCGGATCGTATTGATATCATGATAGTTTTGAGTTTTAGGGCTGTTGATGACACGAACAAGCTTCCATGGGACACCCTGGACCGAGTAGGTCCAAGATCTGCGAGGGATGACCGGTCCTCTGGGTGCTTTGGATGTGCCGCCCAATAGGGTGGGACTACTCCTAGTTAGTCTAAGTCTACTAAATTTTTTTTCTTTGGTGTCTAGGGCTAGAGTTTTTCATGTGATTATTCTGGGACAGCTTTTGGCATCTCTATTTTCCCATCTAGAACTTTATCCAAAGGTTCAAGTGGAGCTCCGATTATATCTTGCTTCCGAGGTGGTGATTATTCTTTCCTCTTCCTTTCCCATCCTTTTTGCATCTCTCCAAGTTATCCCTTCTTCCCTGCCTCTAGAACATCGCTTCCTGCGGTTCCAACTGGCCCTTCCTTGCCATTGCCATCGAGAACATTGCTTCCTGTTGTTTTCCTACTGTTCAAGTCTCCCTTTCCTCGCTGCTACAACCCAAGACAACAGGTAAGTGCTATTTTTGCTACTATCCTTCCATCGCCCTACTTATTGCCGCCCAGGACAGCAAGGAATTGTTGCTTCTCTGTTGTATCTACCACCAACTCCACTTCCTTATCTTGCCACCTCCCTTCCAAACTCTAACACCCACCAACACCCTCTTAGACTCGTTGTAGTCGCGTGTTATGTCTTATTTGTTACAATTTTATATTTCCGTTTGTTTGGTTCTAATGTCCTATTTGAATTCAACAATAATATTGTTTTCCCATTGTTGTTGGTTAAACTTCGATATCATTTGGTATCAGATCTAACCTTCTAATCTTATCTTAAAATCAACCCCCAAAAAAATTTTTACCCACTATAAACCATCCTCATACTCCCCTTTCACCCCCCCAAACATAAACCCCACAAAGGAAACAAGTGTTGGATGTTGTTCAGGATCTCACCATGAAAGAGGTGTAGCGAAAATTCTGCCAACTTCAACAAAAGCTTGCTGTAATTAAGGAAAGGACCCTGAGAGAGGTCACCGTCGATTGTGATAGCAAGATTCGAGGAGAAGGCGAAAAATCTGAATCCCTTCTATATGGTTTATTCCAGTGATGAGGAAAGTAGGCCGAGGGATGAAGTGACTGTTGAAGGACAAAGATATTTGGGAGTGAAGGTAGACCTATTGGATTTTGAAGGGAGAATGAATATTAGGTGCTAGCTGACCAGAGAGTAAAGTTTACTGCTATCAAGCTAAAGAAGAGTGTCTCTTTACAGTAGGAGAATCTGAGGGGACAGAGAGAGGCTGGAATAATATCACTACTTGAGAGAAGATAAGAAGGAGATGCAGAGAAAGTACATGCCCCGATATTATCGTTAAGACATGTTCTTAAAGCTCCACTACCTCAACAGAGGAAATTGTCATTGGAGGAGTTCATGATAGAATTTGAGCAACTTAAGCTTAAATTTGGGCTGAGAGATCTAGAGGAGCATACTATAGTTAGATACTTGGGAGGTTTGAAGCCCTCCATCGCAATGTGGTCCCACTACAGTTTTATTGGTCATTAGGTGATATTCAAACTTTGGCACTGACGGTGGAGGGACTGTAGAAGCAGAGCATCCACCCACCTCCATTCAAACAACCGGCCGGAAGTGAAGGCGATTTCATATTTCCATTTGTTTGGTTGTAATTTTCTATTTGAATCCATCAATAATATTGTTTTTACCTAGTTTTTGGTTAAACTCTGGTATCATCTATAGTCCAAACTTTCCTTATATATTGTTTGAAGACATTTTTAACCTGGCTAAGCATTCGTAGGTTCAGAGTTGGGCACTCTATTCTTTCTGATTATACTTGTTATAATGGTTTAGAGTGATCGAAAGAGGTATTTGTAGGGTTGCTTTTAGAGTTGCTAAGACAATTTGAAAAAAAATGGTTTTCATATATGAGATGATCAAAGTTATTTGGATTGGTTTAGCGGAAATCAAGAGATCCAGTTTGTTTTTATACCCAAACTTCCCTTGATGGTGGCCTTGGTTAGAAATTCCATGATTCTTGCAAAAATAACATCTTGATGGAAATTTTTTTTTTTAATAGCTTGGGTGATGTTGCTCATGTATATCAATGGTTTTGATGGATATGGTTGTAGGCGACATATCCAAAAGTTCTCAGTGGGAGCTATGGATGTTGGATGTTGCTAAAAGTTTTGTGAGGGCTTCGTTTTTTCGTTTTATTTTGCAATATTCTTCTATGAAGATGGTTTATTAAAAATGTGTTGGTTAATTCAACATTCCCTTAAAATTATGGAACATTCCTTTCAAAAAATAGGAATGTAATGGTCTCATTATTTCTTTTTTTGCGAGCTCGTTTTATTGTGGGGCATGAGGAAGAAGGATTCATAGATCATCTTTTTTTATTGAAGAAAATGGATGTTGTTTGATTGAAATGCTCATACTAGTTAGTATACCTAATGTGTTTAATATTACTATTGAATTGGATAATAGTCATTCTATGGAAAATGTTGGAGGATTATTCTCACATCAAATTTATTTATCTTTAAAAATAAATAAGTGCTATGTTAGTTATTGTCTATGAAAGAAATAAACCATAAATTCCCATTACCATTATTAATATAGATTTAACATGAATTATGGAGATTGGCCTAGAGGATGTTGTGTGGCTTAGGGATACATTAATATGGATGATTTATAATGTATTTGTAGGGTTGTTTTCAGAGTTGCTAAGACAATTTGAAAAAAATGGTTTTCATATCTGGTATGATCAAAGTTATTTGGATTGGTTTAGCGGAAATTAAAAGATCCAATTTGTCTTTATACCCAGACTTCCCTTGATGGCTGCCTTGGTTAGAAATTCCATGATTCTTGCAAAAATAACATCTTGATGGAAAGTTTTTTTTTTTTTATAGCTTGGGTGATATTGCTTATGTATATCAATGGTTTTGATGGATATGGTTGTAGGCGACACATCCAAAAGTTCTCAGTGGAAGCTATGGGTATTGGATGTTGCTAAAAGTTTTATGAGGGCTTCGTTTTTTGTTTTATTTTGCAATATTCTTCTATGAAGATGGTTTATTAAAAAGGTGTTGGTTAATACAACATTCCCTTAAAATTATGGAACATTCCTTTCAAAAAGTAGGAATGTAATAGTCTCATTATTTCTTTTTTTTTTAGAGCTCGTTTTATTGTGGGGCCTGAGGAAGAAGGATTCATGGATCATCTTTTTTTTATTGAAGAAAAGTGGATGTTGTTTGATTGAAATGCTCATACTCGTTAGCATACCTAATGTGTTTAATATTACTATTGAGTTGGATAATAATCATTCTATGGAAAATTTTGGAGGATTATTCTCACATCAAATTTATTTATCTTTTAAAATAAATAAGTGCTATGTTAGTTATTGTCTATGAAAGAAATAAACCATCAATCCCCATTACCATTATTAATATAGATTGGATTTGATACATTAACATGAATTATGGAGATTGACCTAGAGGATGTTGTGTGGCTTAGGGATACATTAATATGGATTCTTTATAATGTAATTGTAGGGTTGCTTTCAGAGTTGCTAAGACATTTTGAAAAAAAATGGTTTTCACATCAGGGATGATCAAAGTTATTTGGATTGGTTTAGCAGAAATTAAAAGATCCAACTTGTCTTTACACCCAAACTTCCCTTGATGGCGGCTTTGGTTAGAAATTCCATGATTCTTGCAAAAATAACAACTTGATGGAAAGTTTTTTTTTTATATAGCTTGGGTGATATTGCTTATGTATATCAATGGTTTTGATGGATATGGTTGTAGACAACGCACCCAAAAGTTCTCTGTGGGAGCAACAGGTGTTGTATATTGCTAAAAGTTTTGCGTGGGCTTCGATTTTTGTTTTAGTTTGCAATGTTCTTCTATGAAGATGGTTTATTAAAAGGGTGTTGGTTATTACAACATTCCCCTTGTAAAATTATTGAACATTCCTTTCAAAAAGTAGGAATGTATTGGTCTCATTATTTCTTTTTTTGCGAGCTCTTTTTATTGTGGTGTCTTGAGGAAGAAGGATTCATGGTTCGTCTTTTTCTATTGAAGAAAAGTGGATGTTGTTTGATTGAAATGCTCATACTCATTAGCATGCCTAATGTGTTTAATATTACTATTGAATTGGATAATAATCATTCTATGGAAAATGTGGAGGATTATTCTTACATCAAATTTATTTCTCATTAAAAATAAATAAGTGCTATGTTAGTTATTGTCTAGGAGAGATAAACCTTCAATCCCCATTAACATTATTAATATAGAATGGACTTGATACATTCACATGAATTATGGAGATTGGAATAGAGGATGTTGTGTGGCTTAGAGGATACCTTAATATGGATGCTTTATAATGTTTGGCTATTTGACATACATCTCACAGGATTTCCTTTAACTTTTATTTTATTCAATACTGCACAAGGAACATGGATTGCTATATATGTGAAGGATGTATAACTTAAATGAATATGATGGAACCAAATTTGTGCCTTTTTTGTATTTGAAGTTTTAAATAGTTAAGAGAGGAATATGGGTGTTACTTTTTGTCTTGATAGTAGAGCATCACTCCTTAATATGGCCAATCATCCTTCTTGTGGTTTGTTTGTAAAGTAGACATCAAGTAAGATTAAACACTATAATGCATTTCATAATATATATTTAAATGTATATACTATATTCGAGTATAATTTTGGAATATGGGGTATAAATGATGTTGTATGGAAGCATTTAAACTTTAATACATCCTTTCCGTCATTATCTGTTAAAGTTCCATCAATCCCTGCCATGGTACAATAGAGGAGAGGTTGGTCCAAGAGCTTTTCATGTGCTATGTTGCTCTTAACTCTATTATCCAGGTTTCAGGGGAACCTTTTCTAAATTTTAAAGTAAATGACAAATGAAATGTTTGAGGAAGAATAATTTTTGGAAAGCATGATGATCATAATCATGAAATGTATTATAAGCTGATCCAACTTAGTTGAGTTAGCCTAGGAGAGAGACAGCTAACACTTCAGTTCCTGATAAGATAATAGAGATTTGTGGATTTCTGAGAGAGCTCAGAGTTATTGCGCCTTACAAATACTTAAAGAAATTTTAATGATGAAGAGGATGCCAAATTATTAGGAATAAATCGTTTTAGAATCTTTATTTAAAACAGAGATCCTAAAGATTATGATAATTGCGGGGGCATTAAAGTTTTGATCGAATGATGATTTTAAGGGAGAGTGTGATAGGATATTAACTCATAAAAATAACATCATTATTGGAGAAATAATTTTATTTTTTGAAATTACATACATACCACACAATTCTTTTGTATATACATTTCTTACACTTAAAAGTTTAATATTTATATTTATAACACCTTCATGTAATAAACTTATGCATGCACAGGTGTGCCTCAGTGATTGTAGTAATTTTGATGTGATGTTAAAGATTTTATTGGTATGCAGATGCATATGAATGTTTGGTTGTTAGATATGTAAATATATAAGAATTGTGTGGTATGTATGTAAATGCTCCTAAATTAAATGGTTGATTTTGATTCTATGTTTATTATATTTTTATAACTATTATCAGCATTTGAGAGTTCTTAATTTAGTACTGATTAGGATAGTGATGAAACTCTAAGCAACATTAAGCAAATTAAGAAAAAAATGTTCAAAAATCACATTTATATGACAATTTTATTCTAGATTGATGACAGTATGTATCATTATATATATATATATATATATATATATATATATATATATATATATATATATATATATATATATATATATATAAATGCACGCTCTGATGTCGTCTCCCACGCTCGACTCAGCTAGGGTTTCGACCCATGTCGAACCCTAGCAACCCTTATCAAAGATCATTACTCCAGCATCGTCGACTCGTGGCTTCGAAGTCGATTGCTGATTGCGTCTCGTCATCTCTGTTCGAAGCCGATAGATCACATCTCGTCGTCTCTTTCGAAGCCGACGGATCGCATCTCGTCGCCTCTGTTCGAAGCCGACAGATCGCATCGCGTCTTCCTCCTCACAGAAGCCGACATCTCGCGTTGGCGTCGTCGATTGCGGAGGAGAAGAGTCTGTGTCGATCGACAGCTTGTTGAAGAAATGGCTTCAGGACGTTCCTACACCATCGCCCTCGCCAGTGATAACCCTGTCTCCTCCCCTCTTTCGAATATGTTTCCGCAACGGTACCACGACAATTTTTCTCTTGGCATTGAAATCAGATTTCTCAAAAAAACTTCCCTTAAAAACGACAAACCTGCAATCTTTCTCACTGAGGCAGATATCTTCACCCTAGCTGCGCCCTGTCGACTGTTCTTAGTAGGTAAGTTTCTTTATGGAAACCCTAAACTTGAGCTAATTCTAAAGGAATTTGAGCAAATAAAGCTGAAAGGGGGTTGGAAGATCGGTAAATTGGATGGTCGTCACACTCTTATTTAATTATCAAATGATGAAGACTACACCCATTTTTTGCGAGAAGAGTTATTCGAATAGAAAATCAGGTGATGAAG
Source organism: Phalaenopsis aphrodite (assembly GCA_003013225.1). Taxonomy (NCBI): domain Eukaryota; kingdom Viridiplantae; phylum Streptophyta; class Magnoliopsida; order Asparagales; family Orchidaceae; genus Phalaenopsis; species Phalaenopsis aphrodite. Next base: position 51,648 of record NEWO01000230.1, read on the forward strand.
GTTTTAAAATGGAGGGTGGATTTTAACCCTCGTACTGAATCTCCTACCATTTCTGTTTGGCTGCACTTCCCAGGTTTGAAGATCTACCCTTTTGATTAAGGGATTCTCTTCGCTTTAGCGATGGTAAACGGTAAACCCCTCAAAGTTGACACGCCTACAATGAATCTGACTCAACCTTTAGAAGCCAAAATTTTGATAGAAATTGATATTACTTTACATTTTCCGGGAGAAATATGGATTGCCACACAACATCAGAGATTTTGGTAGCAAGCAGAACTTGAACAGATACCACTTTATTCTACCGACTGCTATATGTTTGGACATTCTTTTTCTCAATGTTATCAGTTGCATCCAAATTTAAAACCTTCAAGTAAAAACGTTTATGGATCTGCCCCACCTCATACCTGTCTCTCCTCTGTGCTTGAGTGCATTCCACAGAATATTGAAACACCGGTTGACACGATGCCACCTCCCCCTCCCACTACCGGAGACAATACTGTCTCTGTTCTTCCGACTGATATATTGGCAGATGGTTTACGTGGGTCCGATAATCAGGATAGTATTGAAGCTCCACATCCTCAGGATGCATCAGGTGTTGAAGAGACATGCTTACTACCTCTTCAGAATCAAAATGTTATTACTGCTAGTCAGGAGGTGGAGACTCATTCTCTCCTACATGCCCAACAAGCTGTTGACCACACCGATCATATGAGCCAGTCGTCGGATTAGGAATGACAGGTATACACATCTAGAAAGAAAAAGAAGAATGGAGGCACACCCTAGCTTGGGAACTTAATGGATGATACTCTAGTAACTTCGGATAATGGAACAATATTCAGCAATTTGTTAGTTGTCTCATCTCCTAGAACCAGAGGCAGAGACAAGACCAAGCTGGCTCCTGCCTAGCAGCTTATTTCTTGCAAGTTTTGTTTTTTTAATTTTGTATTTTATCTATGTTTCATTCATTNTGCAAGTTTTGTTTTTTTAATTTTGTGTTTTATCTATGTTTCATTCATTTAGGATGCTAGTGTTTGATGTATCGTATGGGCATGACACCTTTTTTTGGGTCCTCTCATATAACCTATATATATATATATATATAAGAATAGAGGATGATAGGTAGATGCTTGTATGAGTTACGTAAAGCTAAAATTTATCTTCATGTGGGAAAAATCTCATCAAATAAATAAAATATATACTAAGATAAAACTTAATTGCTAGTCCACTGAAGTGTAGATTTAAGAATTTGTATTGAATGGTTCATGTATTTTGTGTCTGTCACAAGTAATGTAAGTATTATTATGATAAAATAAGATTTATGATCATCTCAGTAGCTACTTCCATAATTTCATTTTTTGTTTCAGGAAAGGTGAGCCCAAAGGTAATTTGTGCTGCCCGAAGCCTGCTGCTTCGCAATGGGAAGCTACACAATCAATCACTTTGTCGCAGGTAAGTGCACAATTTGGTTAAGTTTTTGATGTATGATATGAGAAACGTCGACTAATGTGAAAAACTCTCATGTAAGAAGTATCTTCTAAGTACATATAAAAGTATTGTTTTGAATCGCATGAAAATTTGAAGACTATATTACTATAAAATGGAAATAATTAACTTTCACTCATAGACATAAATTTTTTTTAGGTTAATAATGAATTTATTATTAATTCACTTTATTTTTTATCAGAAATAATGTTTTTTTTTAAATACGACTCTGTAAATGATGAAAAATTATTCCATACAGATCGGACACCGCACGCATCTTGCGTGCGGTGTCCGATTCTGACCTTAAATCAGGTGATTTATGGTCATAATGTATTTCGGTGGGCCCCACCTAATTTTTTTTAAAAAAAAAAACTGAAATAATCCTGATCGTATGTCACCGTGATCTACGGTCAGAATCGGACACCGCTTGCAGAGATGCATGCGATGTCCGTATGCAATAATTTCTTGTAAATGATAGCCATGTATTCTCCTAAGAACTTTGAAATCTTAACACGTCTCAACTACTTGCCCATGCATAATTATGGATGACATTGATAAGACATACAAATTGATGTGGACACGCAATGTATGAATGTAGGTGAGTTACTATAATATTGGATGCAATGTGACAGCGCCAACACCATAAATTTGGATAACTATGTTATGCATGTGCCAAGGGCTTTTTAATGATTATATACAACATTCTTTTCTTTAATCCAACCTGTTGAAATTTGGGACATTTACTTACACACCACAATTTTTAACACCTACATTTTAATATCTACATTCACAACACTTGAACTATCATGGAACACTTTTCTTTCCTTAAACCCTACTGAAATTATAGGCATTTACATGCATATCTACATGAAATTTTAGATCTTCAACATAAAATATCACTTTATTTTTTAATGCATAGGTGTGTAACATTAAAGTGATATAATTATAAATATAAATATTAAACTTTAGTTTGATATGTAAGTCCATAAAAATTGTGTTGTACGTTTGTAAATTTGAAATTATTGCCCTGAGACTTTCCGGTCAGCAAAGCATATGTTCTACTTCCCTGTAAGGGATCAAGGAGCATATTTGGGTTGTTTATGCATAGGATTATATATTATGCAAAGGATTATAGGATTATATATTGTTTATCCCATGCATAGGAAAGGTGGTACCCATGCCACTCAATTTTTATGCATTTACATATCCAACACCCACACTTCAATCTTTACATGGGGTACCACCTTTCCTATGCATGAAAATGTGTATTTCATTTTTTGAAAAATATGTGATGTGAAAGATTTGGGTTATATAAATGTAAAAAAAAGAGATAATTTAGGTGTTAGATATGTTAATACATAGGAGTTGGGCGTAGGGGTGTAAACGAACCGAACACGAATGAACAGAGCTTGTGTTCGTGTTCGGTTCGTTTGAAATTTAGTTTGTTTGAAATAAGCTCGTGTTTGAAATTGTTCGTGAAGTCACTGTTCGTGTTCGTTTCTTAACGAACGAGTCGAACACGAGCTGTTCGCGAACAATAAGCCAGTTTGACATCCTTAATATTAATATATATATCAATATATTACTAATATAGTATATTAATATACTATTATTATTATTTTACTATATATTATAATTTATAAAATTTAATTTTTTGAATATCATAAATTTTATATATATAATTATTTTAAATTATTTTATATTTCGAACAATAACGATTCGAACACGAACAAATGCATAACTGTTCGTGTTTGGTTCATTTAACTAACCGAACGAAAAAAATTTGTTCATGTTCGTCTCATCTACTTATCGAACAAATCGAACACAAACTCATTGACGAACCGAACACAAACTGTTCGCGAACAACGATCTTTTTTGACAGCCCTAGTTGGGCGGATGATATGTAGTGATAATGAGACTTGTAAAGTATTATGATATTATGTAGCGTCCATTTTGAATAGAATTATATATTGTGCAAGTCATAATATTGGATTCAATCTATTATCTTATAGTAGGAGTTCATATTATGTTTGTCAAGTCATTTTCTACTATCTTGAATATGTATGAAACTACCATTATTTCTTTTTGTATGACATAACAAGGTTCTTAAAGGCTCGTAAGAGAATTAGATGTAGCCATAATGCCTGTGATTGACAAGTTAAAAATTAGTTGGGAGGAGGGTTTCATTACCTTCGTGCATCAAATAAACATATATTGTTTAATTAGAGTATTTCTAAGGTAGCTAATTAATGAAATTCCAATGAATGCAATGTTGTATGGATGAAGCACATACAATTGATTAGCATGTCCATATTTTATGGTGTAGTTGTACTCAATTTGGTTATTTTCATCTAATAAATATTTTTAATTTGACTATCATCGCATGCTCTGAGCTATAAATCATTAATTTCGACTTCATTAAAAATGTTACTTTAATTAGTGAATATGTTTATCACTTAGCTTATTTTTTATTAAAAGCATGGAAAACAAAGTTTCCTAATTTAAAGAAGACCATAATTGGATTAGGAAAAATGTTTTTGGGAATTTTTATATTGAAAAAATAAATGTTATACTGCATTGTCTTGATGTAATGCACATCGAATATTATGATGGATTTTCTGATTAATTAAAACTTAAAATCAATAAAATTGAATTATTTTGATTTCTAATGGCATTAATTAAATGTGACAAATGTAAAAGTACTAATAATGGTGATTATCATTTATTATAATTGGATTATTGAAGTAAATTAATAGTTAACACTTATATCAAATGGATATATTTCATATTGTTAAATAGGTTCTATATATTTATTATGTAATATATTCATTTAAGTAAAGAGAAGGTGAGTAAACCATGTATGATAGTATCAAGAATATATTTTAAACATCTCTTGTTGATATTGAGGAAAAGAAAGATAATAGAGAAATTTATTAGAAGCAAATGGTGGTCATCTTATTCATGTCTTAATGATGAAGAAGACTTGGTGGACTTTGGATCTTTGAAAGATGTTCAATTATCTTCTTTGAGAAATTTAAAAAAATGCTAGTTAATCAATTATCGTAAATGATGATGATGATGATGATAATGTAAGATAAAATAAAAAAGTTATGCTAGAGACTCAATCAATGAATACTTAAGGTATTCAACGCATCTTATAAGTCATTATTGTTTGATGTTCAAAATAATTTATGATTTATAACTATATCAATTTTTTATATACAAAATTCTCTTTTATGCTTCAATAAAAACACTTAAGCTGAAATACAAACACTTAACCTGAAAGTTTATATTACATATATATGTTGCATATAGTTAGAGCATTTGATTTATAATATAGATCTAATTGCTATCATCTGGATCACATAGTGTGTTGAAATTACTGGGACATTTAGATTGCTTTGATGTGTGTGTGTGTGTGCGCGCGCGTGCGCGTGCGCGTGCGTGCGTGTGTGGATATATACTCATACATGGATGAGAGGTTACATGATTTTAGAGAAAGCTAGAGTTTATGGATACACACCTAATGACGCTCACTCTGAGCTTAAAAGAACTATTCATAGCAAGCACAAAGATGACTCTTAGGATTTTATCTTAATCATGACTATCATAACATTAAATGAGGCAATTAATGAATATTATTGGAACTATGCCCAAAAGGCACCTTTTATAACTTCTTTGATTGTTAATTGTCATAAATTGTACAATAAATTTGTGATAGCTCATGAGGGAAGGCCACAGATGGTAAGGAGTAAACAAAATGATAAACACAAATGTCTTTGATTTAAATATTCTTGAACTATATTTTTATTTACACAATATTGAATTTATTCTAGACACTAAAGTTTTAACAAAGACAATTTTATATTTTGTTAATGCATATCTAATTTTGTTCACTTGTATATTTATCATTGTTATGAAATTATGCATTCAATGTGCATTAATTTATGAGCATTTGTTACTGTTGTAATTGATGTGTAAAGATTTGGAGAGATATTTTAAGTCTATATGAGAAAAATTTTAAAATAAAATCATCATAATATCTATTTTATGGTTGTTTATGATGAATTTACAATGGAATTAAAATATTCTTGCATATTTGCAGTGTATTTAAGATGGTTTTGTGAAAATATTAACCATCTCTACAACAATCACTGCTGACTTGTGATGCATTTGCAAAAGATTTATATATTTGTGATGAAAATAATATTATAATTGCAAAAAAAAATGCAAAATTACGATAGGATGGGTGGTTTCTATTGTAATTTGATAATAACTATAGTTCTTAATGAAACTTTAGTTATAAATTTTTATTAGGTTTTATTAGTCAATAAGTTCTTATAACATATTTTTGTTGGCAGAATAAGTACAATGAGATATTCTATGCAAACTCATCCTTATGGGCGAGGATCAAAATTATTGTTATAAAGTTGACTACATAATACAATTATATAGAGATTGTACAGGTTAAACCTTTTTACTTAATTCTGTATTAGGTAAGATATGCTTGGAATTATCTTCTAGTCATGAGAACATCACTTAAGCTGATGAGAACTCCTAGTCATTTAACAAGCACTTAGCAGAATAATCTCTAGCCATTAGACGTCATGAGTTCCGAGTCATAGTTTTCCTAAGCAAATTTTCCATGACAGAACAACTTTTAACTTTGATTCATATTCTTCTCGTGGCTTGACTAACCTAATCCAACCAAGCAATCTATATTACAAGCCAACAAGCAAGAGGATAAACAATACATGCTCCATTGTGATTTGGAGAGTAAATTTTACTTCATATCAAACTTCAACTTTTGCCCTAAAACAAAAAAACAAATGCTAAAAATAAGTACTATTTCTTCTAATTTTGAATGCCTTTTGTCACATTCAATAATTGTCAGCATCAAGCTATAATTGTTACCCTTCTCTTTTATTCAAATGGCATGAAATTAGATGCCCACTTTAAAATTCTTTCAAAACCATTATCAATTCTGTTCAGTGGCGGAAGCCAACTTATACTAATTGACAGGGTTTTTTTGTTTTTTTTCTCCTCTTGCTCTCCCCCCCCCCCCCCCCCCAACATTTTCTCACTAGCGTGCTCCGCGACGACAAGATATCGGCCACAAGCCTCCGGCGGTGGGGTCGAGTACACGTGTCAGCGCCTTCCTGGCCGGACGTTGTTGCGCCTAACTGTACGCACTCACTCGAGCCGTTTAATTTTTCTTGCTAGAAATTATAGCACCCAGGTCTGCACCCACCCAGGCATCATGGGTCCCACGCTGCTCACTAGCCGTTCGCCTTTTATGTGGGTCCCACGGGCTGCAGTTGTCCCCGGTTGGAATAAAGTCGAATGCTGTGGGCTTTTTTTTTTATTATTATTTTATTTTATAATCTCTCCCATAATTATTTCTTCGTTAAGTATTGCGTCGGGCAGCTTATTTGGTACGGTGACATTTTAAAAACGCACATAATTTGTTTGGATGAACTGAGTCTTGACAGTTTATGCATTTTCAAAACGATAAAAACAGCGTTTGCACACTACACATATCTAGCTGTTTCCAAAAAAAATAAATAAAAACAAAATTCTGGCTTTTCTAAAAAAATAAAAATTTGTAATAACCACCGCACCTAATTTATCAGCAGATTATTTTTAATCAACTTATCAGCCGATTATTCATTAAGCTGCAGCTGCCACAAACAGACCCTTTTATATCCCCGTCATTATTTTTATAAAACTCCAGTTTTCAATGTAATCCTTTTATTTCTTATGCAATTTTCTTATTTTGTAATCTTTCTCTTAATCCCGTAATCTGTTCATGCAGGACTCATACTTATTTAAGAAAATTGGATTATGATGCGCTTAAAAAAATTAAATTATTTTAAAATTAGTGCTGTGTCATATGAAGACTTTGTATTATATTATTCTCATACTAACTTAATATATAGTTTGTATTTCTATAGTTTAATAATTTATGAAAAAATATAGTTATTTATCCACTAAGCCGACTTTGGCCAGTTTATATGATAATAAAATTTTAATTTATAAATTTGTATCATAAGATAAAAATTAATTATATCAATACATACATGTATATATATATATATATATATATATATATTCCATCTCATT
>NEWO01000230.1:60734-81235 GCA_003013225.1 Phalaenopsis aphrodite
AAAAAAAAAAAAAAAAAAAAAAAAAAAAACATAAAATATACTCTGAGAATAGCTTAAACTGCAAGTTTATGCAGAAGTTACAAGCCCAGTCATTACAACACCAAACTACGGCAAAGATCTATTTTGAAAATATGCTATATATTCCTCCTAAATCCTTCTGTAGTTATTCTTCTCCATTCTCTGCTGGGCTCCATCACCTCAGAGACTGTGGGTAATAGAAAGGAGAATTCAAGTGAGTTGCTGCAGGAGATTGAAACACAAAAGGTCTTGCCAAATGAGGAGCTGAAACTGAGGCTCCATGGCTGGTTGGATTAGCCAGCCGAATTCCATTATCTTTGGGTAACTGCTGGCCATGTGGTGGAAAGTAACTGTATGGCCTCTGAAACATAGGATGTGAGACTGGAACATGTGATGAAGCATCTCTTGGTGCAAAAGCTTCATCCGAGTCATCAATCATAATCACCTCCTTCCTCGTGCAGGCTCCTCCATGGTTCACATTTCTTTGGTGAAAACTTGGTAAACAGTAGTGTGTCTGCAAACCCATCATTGATGGAGACTGATTACAAGCCGCGAAAGAAAATGTATCGTGGTTTGGAACAACGGAATATGAAGTAAAACCCAATGGTGAAGGCAAGGCCTGAGCATTGGAGTTATCTGTGGCTGGAGACTGGACCTTTGGAAGCTGAGCAGAATCTTCATTGTGCACCACCATCAAATCTTTTCCCATTAATCTAAGGATGGAATTGGAGCTAGACTGTGTTGGTGTTCCACTTGATGGGCTTGTTGAGCCAACATCACTGAAAGCTCTTGTTAGAATTGATTCAGTAGGCGATTCAAGGGATGGTGTATGAGCATAGTAGGAGGAGTTTCTTGGCCTGATATGGACATTAGGAGGTAGTTTCTGTTTTGTGGGTGTCATGTCTCCAGCCATGAAGCTTTGCCAGGAGCAGCAACAAGGATGATAATCTGTAGGATGCTGAAGTTTCTTCACAGTAGAATCCAGCTCAACTTTCTCATTTCTCTCAATGTCGATTGCTCGATTTACTTCGATCGCTGCCATCAATGGCAGTGGGGAACCTGACTTACCATGTGTGGTTGAAAGCACTGAAGCTTTTGAATGGTAATCATTTGGAGAGATGGTAGAGGCGCTCGAAGCAGGAGAAATAGATGGCTCTCTACAACCAACCAATACAGGCTCTCGATTTGGAACTGAAGCATCCAAGGCTATTGGAGAGTTCGCCCTTGGGATATCTATTCTTAGATCTCCATGACTAGTTAAACAAGCACTAGATGTAGCCTTAGCTTGAGATTCCACACCTCCAATTTCTAGTTTTTCTGGTGCTGCTTTATCTTGTTTGTCAAGATATTTCCGTGGCAGTGGCATTTCCTTTTCTTCGATCAGCATTGTCAGCTTCATTTTGCGGTTCATGTTGAGCTGAAAGTTTTGATCTTTACTGATTAATGGATTAGGTATGATGCAACTAGCATCAGCATCTTCCAATAAAGAATCCTTGTTAACATTCTGATCAACTTGAATTTCAGAATTTCTTGTTTGGATATCTTGGCACTGAGTGCCTACTGGATTTAAGAGTTGATTAGTGACCTCTTCTTGTCCAGGGAAGGAAGGTTTGGCAGATCCATGCTGCCTTGGATTGCCATCAGAGGAAAACTCTCCTATCCTCCGATCAGTCCACGTAAGTAATGAGCGATGCTTGCGGAACTTGATGGTGCTAGAGTTTGATTCGCCCAATGTTGAAACTCTTTTGGTTTTCATAGGAACAAGATAGGTCTCATCAGCTGACCTCTTCTTGTGTGTTTTAGGAGAAGTATGAGACTTCTCTTTTCTCCCGACATAAAATTCTTCCTCACTAGTGCTTCTTGGTGATGACACCGAAGAACCCGATGCTTTCGACAGTTTCAGGAGAACATTAGCTGAAGTAGCTTCTGATGGCCATGTTCGAGGACTTTTCTCCTGATTTTCCTTGTTTTGAACAGGATTTGAACTGCAGTCCACTGTTTTGGCTTCTAATGATTGATAGAGTTTTCCAAAATGGATTTTTAAACCCGAAGGGATATCTGAAGCTGGTTTCCTTGTCTCCAACATTTGCTTCTGAGTATCTGGTTTGGGATGCTCCAAGATTTTATGGAAGTTTTTCTTGCCTACTTTTTTGGGAAGATCTGAACGTTTTGAGCTCGGCCAGTTTTTTAAGGTCGCCGATCCACAATTAAGACTTTGATCTGCTTCACCTGATAATTGAACCGGCGATCCTTCGTCCTCTTGATGAGATTCTTCACGAGGAACCACTTTAGGTTCTGCTTGGACCTGATCATAAAATCATGCAGTTAAGCCACCAGATATATACTAAACTTGCTACATTTTAACTAGTGAAACACAACTACTTCTATTTATTTATTAATTCATTTAAGTAAAGCCACTCCTACTTTCATAAAAGAAGTACTAATAGGGAATTAAAAGTGTGATAATATCTTTAATGGATCATATAAAACTAAAAGTGTTGAATAATTACTTGCAACTCAAAATAGGAAACTGCAAGCATAATCCTTTGATAATTGTCTAAAAAGATAAATACTGCTAAGTTTAAAACTAACAAGCAAGAAATAATATTGTATCACTGGGGCTAGCAACAAAGCGGTTTCATTCTTTACTGTTTGGAATAATAATAATTGCTGCAGCAAACTGTGGTTTGTCATATATTGGGCCACCTATGTTCTGAAGAGTTAAATGTAAGGAAAATAATACAAGGATTTACTTCGATGTTTCCTCATAACTACACTTGCATCAGAATTCTCATTCATTATCACCCTCCAAACAAATTCAGACAAATATGGGATTGGGCTTCATTTTGTTTAGGTGGATAAATCATTAATAAAACTTCCAAGCAAAAGTTTATTATGTAATCCTCTTCACAATATGGTTGGTCCAAGTAAGCAAAATGGAGCCCGATTTCATTTATTGAGTAAATAAATATGTATTAAATAAGAAGAATACGTCAAACAATCAGATAAGCTTACTGAAAAACTTATAAACAAACGAATTGCCAAAGATTAGTGCAGGCATACCTCATTTTTGAATAGACTGAAGGAGCTTAATTTCTTGTTCCTCATTTTTAACCTCATTTTCTTTGAATATGTAGAGGTAAATTTTTTCTTTTTTTTTATTAAAATGATCTTTTCTTCTTGAACACTTTTGATGTTCCTTCTTGGCCTGAAATCTTCTCTCGATAAAACTTGGGGAGCATCATTGAACTTGGACAAGATCCGAAGCTTAATTCCATTGGAATCAACGTACACAGCTCCTTCAGTCTCCTCATTTCTAGGTTCTAAAGGCGGCAACTTTGGCTTCTTAGGCTCCAAATTAACCTCAGGAGACGATGCCACCACAGACAAATTAGTTGCCCAGGTTGTACCATTCCTCCTATCGAGATCTTCCAGTGTGCAGCTGGGAGCAGTAGCATAAATATCCTCCATCAGTCTTTTCTTCCTAGGCTTCAACTTGAGCTTTGGCAGTTTGTCCACAGCCAGAGTAGCGTCAGACTCCATGGAAAGACACTGATCCATATGAGCGTTTAAAGTTGTGTTTGAGGAGGAAGAAAATGCCTTGCACACAGGGCAAACTTTTGATGCCATGATATCAGATGCGGTAGAAGTAATAGATATTTCTTCCGATTGGATTGTTTCAGGTATCAGCCTGCACTTGTTTAGCACTGGTTCACCTATGGGAGCTGAGATTATCTCTATATCACAGAGGTTTGTCACCGATGAGCCAATTTCACAAACGTCATTTACCAAGTTATGATCATATTTATCCTGCTCGCACAAACATCCGACTTCAGCTTTATCTGGACACCTTAGAAGATCATTCTGGTCTGATGTTGAGCACAAGTGGTCAGTTCGGGTTGAACTAGGCTCTCCATCCACTAGCGGTGCAGTTTCTTCGCTAACCTGTGATGAACTGATTGCGACCTTTTCAGCTTCTGATACTGAGCTTACGAGACAATGAGCTCTTACAGAATTGGGAGGTTCAAAAGGTGGCAGTAAATCTCGGATGCCATGTTTCAGGCAAAGTTGCAATAACTGGCTAGGAAATGGCCAACTTTTGCCGATGCTTTTATTTCTTAACGCAAATACATGGTCTCTGCCAACCAAAAATTGGATCTTTAATACTGCTGTTAATAATAGAACCATCAATTATGACAAAAAATAATATCTTTAGCTACTTTTCAAACCCCACCACTCATCAAATTCAACGGAAGGTTACATAAGCAAAAAACTTGGATATGGAAGGTGGGATCTTTTTCAGTTTAGCAGCCTTTCAATAAGACAACTTAGAATCATAATCATATGTAATTTCTTATTATAGGAAATCAATTAACTCTCACAACCATACAAAAACTCCACAAAGAGGCGATGCTCTCTTATGTAAACAGCAACAGTGACAAAAACAAAAAAAAAAAAAAGTTGAAGTATAATATGATATAAATCAAATCGTTGAACCAAAAAAAGTTAGAGGGGAGAGGTAAGGAGAGCATAAAATCAGAAAATGAAAAAAGTTAAATAAACACAAGCTTCAACATGGATGGATCTCCTAGACTTTTAGCAGAAGATCAGGCAGCATAAGCACAAAGCAAAAGATCTATCTAACCGAAGTGGAAGTCAACATCAGCTGTGAGGATTCAACCACAGAAAGGGATAAGGCTCTGCGAAAGCATCCATATAACTGATGAACAAATATGAGAATCTCAGATCCATTTATTGAATTTGGATAAGAATCCATGTAAGAAAAAGTGTTCCCTAGCACTACTTAACCCATCAGACCACAGAATACTATTAAGACAATCACAGAGAGGAAGTACATGAAGAAGATAAAAAAGAGAGCAAGGACATAAACAGTTACCTGATGGAGAAATTGCTAGTCCGTGCCTCACCAAATCTTACGACTGGATCTGCCTCCTGAAGTGGAAGCTGGTCAGAATCCCTCTCATCAGCTCTGAATCCTGAAACCTTATAAGAAGAACACGAGGGATCTGAAGAGTTTACAGGCGATAACATCTGAAGATGGCCTCGTCTCCTTGGTCCCTGGCTCTTGTAATCTGTAGCCCAAGAGCTAAACTGCAACTGGGCTTGTTCTTCTCCTTAGCTTCCAGCATAACAGATGGATTTTAGCACCTCACTGAAAACCCCTCAAGATTAATTCAAAGGGAGGACACAAATCCCCAACAACACTCCTTAACAGATCTGATGGTGCCTGCAGGATGAGAAAGAGAGATTTAGTATAGGATTCAAAGTTCAAACTCACGAACAGTAGATGGATGCTTCCAGAACATTATTTTATGTACTTCAAACCCACGAATACTTGGAAAATAAGAAAGGAGAAACAGGCCAGGCAGGATGGAGTTCAAAAGTCTTGGATAGAAACTACTGGAACCTATCATTTTATGTGAACAAAGCGATTAAAAATCGGTGGCCCTACTGAAAGGAGCCAGCTTTCAAGCAAATAGTGTAGGAGGGGATAAGAATAAGAGATTAAGAGTTCATATTTCATGACAGGTACCGAACCAAGATGGAGAAAATGACAAAAAATATCAGGAAACAGAAGAACTTAAGCCCTCGAATCAGAAGGAATCCCAAACTTTGATTTCTAGAATTAGGCAAAGAGGAAGTGGGGTTGAGTGGTCAAAGCAATTTATGCATGGAATAAGAACATGAAATAAGAGAAAGAAGAAAGCGGGTTAAGAAATCAGACAGCTATCCAGGAACATAAACCTAGTTTCAGGTCTTCCTTTGATGGTACTTTTTTCCCGGCGATTAGAGAAAAATAACGGACGATTTGAAGAGATGATGACTAAAAAAGCCATGGCAAAGCAGATCGGACTAAGATCACCGGCAAATCTACAGTTAATCGTCCAGTACAGTCCAAAAGACAGCTCTTTGAGACAAATCAGAATCCAAATTAAAAGAAAAGGTTTACGAGAGAATGAAAAGGGCAAAGAGGAAAAGAAGGAGTTTTAGAACAAAGTTCCAAAGAGAAACCCATGTCTGGCTGTCATGGAAGAATCCTTATAAGAACTCATAAAGAAGAACGAGACGTGGGAATCTATAAGAAAGGGGAAAACAACAAAGACATGAAGAAAAATCAAGAAGAAAACGAAGATATTAAGCAGGACGAGAAAAAAAAAAATTGCCCTTTTTCTTCGTGACAGAACTCATCCAAGCCATACCCCTTCATGAACGCCAACAACAACAAAGTGAGAGCAAGCAAGCTTTGACGATGGCAGCTGAGTGTTCCAAGCTTCTTCAAACGCACCAAGGAGAAAGCACCGAAAAATCAAATAAGAAAGAGAGAGAGACAGAGAGGGACAGAGAGAGGGGGTGGAGGACGAGGAGGAGATGATTTTCTAATCTTCTTCGCAGAGAAACAACACCACCCACTCACGGATCAACGGCATCAGGTTCTCCACCCAAAAGCAAGCCCAGCACCACATTAACAGCAAACAGGAGAAGAGAGAGAAGATAAAGAGAGAACGAGAGAGAAAGTGGGCAAAGGAAATGAAGGGTCTTTGCGGGGTATTGTCCTATCCAATAGCTTTCCTTTTTCTTCTCTTGCGTGGTACAGATATTATGAATTGTAAGGGCATACTGTTATTTTGGTCCAATTCTTTCACTAAATTATGACAAAAACCCTCAGTTCTTCTCGAAACTCCCGAACAACATAAAAATTCAATGTTCAATAGTTTTTTTTTTTTTTTTTTAAATTTAAATTTTTGGTGATGTTCAGGACGGTGATATCAACGGCAATAAATGTAAAAACCTTGGTAAACTATTATGATTGTTAATTGAATCATTTACACCAAATCAAATGTCATTGTGAAAAAAGTATTCAGCTATATTAAAATATAAGTTTAAAAATTTATATATTTGCATGTGTCGCATTCAATTTTATGAAAATTTAATAGAAATATAAGTTAAATATTGATGCTTCCTTATATTATTTGCAGGGAAATTTATGATGATAGAGATTACCTACTTAATTTTGAATGAAAATATAGCAAATATACAAATAAGATATGAATTTAACAAAAAAAAAAAAAACAAAATAATTATTATGTGAAAAAAAAATCTAAAATGGGAAAAATATATGGCGTCTAATCCAACTAAAGTGATTTTCTCTTATATATTATAGGTTATAAATGAGCATTTCTCTTTAATTGGGGAAGATGTTGATTCAATATAGTATATATAAGGATTGTAGAATGAATTCTATGATAGAAGTTGGAGGAGTTTGGAGTTATCTTCAAAAAATCACTTGTGACATGCAAAGTCCGACCCAGGTAGGGTCCAATTGCCCCCACAATCTTTCCTGAAATATCATTTTGTTCTTCGTTGTCCTCACCTCTCCCACATTGGGTTTAGGGGGGCGGCTGTTTGCCCCTTCAGGAGAAGATGTTGGTTCCTCCACTAATGACATATTCAATCATTCTTCGTTCAATAGAGGAGTCAAGATGTCGTGAAGTTTAGCATAATCATGTTGTTGAAAACATGTTTCTGCCCTATTTGTAATTGTGCCTAATTTCAGGTTTTTTGCGCTGCCACTTACTTAGCATTCAGACCATATCATCTGACACCTAAGCATGGGTATCGTAACGCTTATGTCCCAGAGTGTAGCGCCTAAGCGGTGCTTAGGCAGTGCCTACTATTTGTGCTCTTTGGATTTTGGACGAATTTTTTGCTTGTTGGGCGCCTAAGTTCTGCTAACCTGGTGCCTAGATTCCAAACCCCAAGTTTCTCTGATTCAATCATTTTAAGTCCTGTTCAATCTCAATTTTTTTTGTAATCTTTAACACACTACATAAATCTTCCTTAAAGTGCACCATAAACATACCAAATGCAAATAATTAAAGGCATTTTATACAAAATTTAAACACATATCAAAATACCCCAAACTTGAAGGTTACTTTCCCTCAAGTAACAACAAAATTTTAACATTTGATTTTATAGAACATTTTAGAAATGGGGTTTCATTAGTCACCACATGCAATCAAGCTTCCAAAGATACATAAATAATGAGCAAATGCTTCTATTGAATTATTCCTTCACCATTGATTCATGAAGCTTTTAACTCTTCAAATGTTATCTAATCTCATATTTATTTCGGGGGATTTAGTAGATGCTAAGCTAATAAAACTAAAAATGTCAAATTTTAAAAGTTCAACCATCTATTAATTTTAATTGAACTGTTATTAATTTATAAAAATCAAAATTACATTGAATTAAGGAATGTTGCAAACTTCTTAATTTTAAAAGAGACAATGGTGAAACTAATTTTTCCTTGGGATTCTCCTGAAGCTTCTCCTCAATGTTTCATTCATATATTCATTCTTTCTTTCCTCTAGGATTTACTTTTTTTTAATCCCATATTTTGATAAATAATTCCTTTTTTTCATACACATCATAGAGGATTACTGTATCTGGATTAACTCATTTTATGATTTTGAATTCCACTAAGTTCTCTATAAATTAAATTACCCCAACATCCCCTTTCCATTTAAGATTTATGAAATACAAATTGTTAGCATAAAACTCATATTAAGTGGAGGCAATTTTTTTAAGAAGATACACATCTAGTTGCTATTAACTGGACAAATAACTAAATTTTCTTAAAATTAAATATGCTGATTAAATAAGCAATAGTTGAATTTCAAAGATCAATCTAAACATATTTTAGTTTAATTGAAATAGAACTATAAGTAATTTATCTACTTATTCCCTTTTTTTTACGTTTTTATGGTCCCAAATTCACCCCCATTTTACTTGAGTCAACAACAATCAAACTCTAAGACTTTGTTAACAAAGGTACAAATAACTTATAGTGACATAATTCTCCCCCAAAACTTATCACAAATAATTGCATATATAAAATGCAAGAAATGATATCACAATGGCATACAAAACCAATACAATCCAACAACTCAACAATATGTGTAGAAACAAGAAATATCAACAATAACATATAGAACAGTAACAACAAATTGACTAAAAATACAACACATCAGTCTATATTAGTTACAAAAAATAAGGATCTAAATATGAAATAAAACTCATGCATAACAATAAAGTTCCACATCATATCAATACAAGTCACATTACACAAATAATATAACATAGCAACAACAAAAATACAATGAATAACAACAACATTCAACCAAGTCAAAAAAGTCAAGAGAACACTAGAAACAACAATATCAATCACCCCCTTCTTCTTCATTATCATCTTCTTCTTATTCTGCTTCCTCCTCCGGGTCTTCCTCTATTGGCCAACGGGCATTCTCATAAAGTGTATACTTATTGTGTGTAGGAAAAACCACCAGGTTTGGCCCTCCTAACCACTGTTTTCTCTTACACATTTCCAGCTTTGTAGCCTGGAAATCAATAATCTAATTGAATTGGCTCTTATTTTGGTTATCCATATGAGACACACCGACCATCAAAACATAAACCTCAATCTAAATGATTGATGTATCATCTTCAAGTGTATCAAAAGGCTCGATGATAGAAGCCATGGACGTAAAAGTACAAGGTCCAGAAGTAGAAGAGGAAGGATGAGAGGAACTCTCACCACACTCAAATAAAGTGTGTCAACTATAAACCTCTATATACCTTTTGGAAATAGGCGTAAGGAGTTGTAGTTGTTACTCCCAACTCTCATAAGTAAACCCAACAAGCATACATAGAGCAGAAATCATGGAGGGGTGGCCAAGTTCAATAGTGGGGGTCCTCCGATCAACATATTTCAAATAGAATGACTAATCATCGAACCCACATTGATACTTTTGTTGGAATGAATACAAAAATTCATAGGGGACCTTTCCCTGGTAACTTCACTAAGTTTTGTGGAAGGTAAGAGTTTGGCCGAAATGATAATGTCAAGCTTTGGATTTTGACAGATAATGCAAAAGAAGGGAAATTGATTTTTCTATCGTCTCTCACCTTCCACGCCTCTACCCTTCGTAAAAAAGATAGTTTTTTCTTCCAAATCCCCATAAAAAGGAGAAAAACTATAGAAGAAATAGTTAGGCTTAGCAGGCAAATGATACATATCATTGATTTTGATAGAAGAGAAAACAACATACTTTCCTCTAACAAACATGAAATCGGAAGTTGATTCAGGCGGATTTGCAAAAAAATCCCGCACAACGGAAATCATAACAATTCCAGGATCGCCCCTCGACCCTCACCCATTAGATGGATGACACCTCCGACAGGGGTTATATTTTGTAGAAGGGAGACTTGTAAGTAATCTATTTTTAACGTTAGAATAAGTTCGGTTTTCATCTCAATTTTTTTTGTAACTAATATTTAAATTTCAGGTTCTTTCCTTCCAGGTCACCTGTAACACACATCATGAAGATCATCCGGAGCAAGTATGATTAGAAATTTTTGTCTTGAAAACATATCTCGATTCCAATTCGAAACACGTGGTTTTAAGAGTTTGAGATATGATTATTTAATTTGAAATAGAATGCTAATTTCTACTTTTTTTATACCAGTCAAACTTCCATAATTTATAATTTACAGAGGTCCTTCTAGTGGTTACTAGAGCATCACCGACACATTTTTTTGGTTCTTATTAGGCATCGGCTGGGCAACATGTTCCCTACAGAGCACAAGAAGGGAAAGAAGCCCATATGGGTAGGTGAGGATGTCTGGGCAGAGCTGAATTGAGCCTCGACCACTTCCGATTACTAGAGAATAAGATAGAAAAACTAGCAGAATGGGAAGATAGAGGGAGCTAGTGGGTTGCACTCTACATTAGAGGTTCAATCCCCCCACAGAGCACTACTAAGTAAGACCTATTAAGCCCTGATCTGTAATGTAGTTGTTCTGATTATGAACCTATGACAAATTTTAATATAAAATTATTTTTAAACTAAGTGTTTAACTTTCATACTAATGAATTGATGAGTTAGTTGAAAGTACGTGTAATTTGGCATGTTAGAAATTCTTTTGTAGCCTTTTTGCCTATTGTTGACCTCACTTTTGGTTGAGGTTTAGTTTTTCCTTTTTAGTTGCCTAAGGTCTAGCCATAGGACTTTCATGTTGACTATTCTTAGAGAACTAGAAATGAACCCTCATAATTAGAAATTCTAAACTCGTCCTTGCTCGACTTGAAGTTCCACATATTGGTCCTAACCTCTAGCAATTAATATGTGGGGTCAGTATGGAGGATCTTAAGGAGAATTCTCATAGGATTGTTTGACCTTAGGGTTGACCCTGAGTGTTGGTTTGGAGTTAGTTCACTCACTTACAATCACTTTCACCCACAATCACTCACAAACCCTGAACCTAAATTGTTGACTTTGATCCATTGATCTTTTGGGAGACTCATGTAGATGGTCCCCTAAACCCACTAGTCTTAGGCTGGTGTTTAGCTAAGACCAGTACATAGAGAACTCAAAAAGGGATTTCATTGGTCCGTGGTTCATATATGGTGGTTGACACCCAAATTCTACCAAAATGTCCAACTTAACCTTTTGCCCCTAAATCCACCCAAATTACCTAAATGTCCTTGGAACACTAAATTTGGTCAAAATCCTCAAATTCACCCAAAATACCCAAATTGGTTCAAAAATCATTTCAAACCATTTAAAAATACCCAAATTGCCCAAAACCACCAAAAATTACCAAAATACCACAAAATTTGCCAAAATTACAAAAAAACCGTTGACACCCCAAATTTTACCAAAACACCCAAAAACAATCCAAATATCTCCAAAGTCAATTTGAACCCTTCAAATGAACCCAATTTGACCAATTTGACCATTTTGACCAAAACCCCCAAACTACCTTTAAAGGCCCAATTTCCCCAAATTCACCTCAAATGTCCATCAATTTTGCCCCAATTCTCCTCAATTTCAATCCTAAACTCAAATTAATCTTTAAAATGACCAATATAAACTAAATCCAAGCCTAATTGGCCCATGCTTTTAGCTCAATTTTGATCTAAGTCAAACCCCCAATTTTGATCCTATGCTTAATCTTACCTAATTGAAACCCATAGCATACTTGATTTGCCTCAATTTGAATCATAAAATCTTCATAATAATCATACACATCAAATTTGACCCTCAATTGGTCCTGGTAAAGCCTCAATTCACTCAATTTTGGTCCAAGTCCAAAAATCCCCAAATTGGCTATGTCCCCAAATTTCACCAAATTGAATTCCCTAACCCCAAAATTGATACCCAATTTATGTTGAAAACTCTTCATGAAATTTCTATGGACCATTTTCAACCATCAATTTGAAATTAGCCCAATCGTAGCCCAACCTAGACCCAAGTCTAGTCCAATATGTCCAAATTGACCAAAATCTTAAAATCTTTCAAATTGAGCTTCCAATTGAACTCAAAGTCACTTCAATCCTTCATAAAAAATCTTCATAACAATCATTTACACAATGTTGATCAATCAATTGGGCGCAAATTCATGGCTAGTCTAACCCAAACCCAACCTTTGGCTATTTGGACCCAAATTAGACCCATGCACCAAAGTTGACCTAGCCATGTCAACTTGGTCAAGGCAAGACTTTTATAGCCAACTTTTGGATCCTAATGACCAAGCTAGACTCACTTAACCCACCCTAGATGAGCCATCGAGCAAAGGTCCCCTAAATCAAGGGATTTGTTTCCTAAATTGCTTAAGCCAAAGATATCTTTGTCAAAACCTATCACCAACCCAAATTAATTATTGTGACAGATTCTTTTGAGGTTCCTGAGCCACCTAAGCACCTCCCTTGCCATGGCCAACCACTCTAGTTGCTAGAGGAGCCAAAATCAATACCCCATGTCTAAGTTTAAACCCAATTTCACCCATCAAATGTGTATAGCTTTGATTGGTGTTTAACATCTTGAAGCCCTCTACATAAGCTCCATATTGCACCCAAATGAAGGTCATGATAGCCACCCTAAGCTGTTTTACTTAAACCCCTGTTCCATGGCTAAAAAGGGACCAGAAAAGTTTTCTTGAAACCCGATTAAAACTGTTTCCAGAGCTCTTCCAAGTCTTTACAACCCCATTGAAACCATTCTTTGGTCATCTTCCTCATCACTGGAGCTCAATTTTTGAGATCTCATGGCAAACTTCAGCCTTCCTCAAAACTCTCTCAAATCCAAAATTAATTTGCTCTTGAGCTTCACCAGAGCAAGAGAGGAAGATCCCCATCAAAATCCTCCTCTGTTGAGCCCTTAAACCTATCCTTAGACCAATGCCGCTCCACCCTCTATCGAACTCATACTTGGAGCCTTCACCAAAGGAAATAAACACATCCACAAGGTTTGTCAAACTCCACTGAAGCTTCCACAAGCACCCAATCGAGGCCTTACCTCTTGGGCAAAGGTATAGCTCACTAACCCTAATTTTGGGCTTGGTTTGGACCTTTGAGAAGAAAAATTGTAATTCAAAGCAATGTAACCATATAGATGTACTCGTTTTGAGTAGATGAAGGTGTAGGAACAAACCCGAAATGATTTGATTGAGTATAGACCAAGATCTTAGGGTTTAAAGTTGGACGATTCATAGGTTTTGGCTATCGGGGACGATGACGGAGAGTCGTCTGATCGAGCGTGTATTGGATGGATAGACGAAATCGAGCCGGATAGAGCCTTCGTGCTTGAACAGCGAGATGCATGGAAGCCAAATCAGACGGCGGTACCGAACCAAAAAATGACGCGTGGCGTTTCGAGGAGGATGAGGATGACGTGGCACGTGATTGGGATGAATAGAAAATTAATGCTTTTTCTTAATTAAATAAATAACAGATCTTTAAAATTCATAACTTTTCATTGAAAAATCATAAAAATAAAAGAAAAATACCCTCTTGCTCAGTGAACAGAGGAAAATAATGTGAATAAAAAATAAAAATTACATTTCAATATATTATTTTTAATGAATTAAATACCCTCTGTGGTATTTTAGTTCTCCATCACAAAGGAGATGTTCTCTGATTTTTCCAAGGTCAGAGAGCATCTAACCCTAATTTTCAAGCTAAGGTGACCATTTTGACTTATTTTAATTATAGAAATAAAAAAAATCACTTGAAAATTTATGAGAACAATTTTAGTAGGTTTCCTCTGGTCAGAGAAGTCTAAGAAAAATATTGTGATGCTTTGAATCATTTTGTGAATTTCTATACTTAATTAAATGTATATACCTTATATTAATTTATGTAAATTATACACTTATCATAAATTAAAAAAAATCACTTCTCCACTGTCCATTAAATCATGTTTATTCACTGTATAAATATCAAAATTATT
The DNA here is from genome assembly GCA_003013225.1 of Phalaenopsis aphrodite. NCBI lineage: Eukaryota > Viridiplantae > Streptophyta > Magnoliopsida > Asparagales > Orchidaceae > Phalaenopsis > Phalaenopsis aphrodite. The sequence goes on from NEWO01000230.1 coordinate 75,065, forward strand.
TTACTTAGTCTAAGCATTAAAATGGATTTTTAAGGAAGCCTTGCCTTTTTGTATAAAAATAATTATATTAAATTAAATATGCTTATAAAAATTATGAAAATTGTTTCTCTGAGTTCCTTGTGACCAGGGGCATTTTATAAAAATAAAACCTATTTTTGTGAAAATATTTCATTTTTAAAATATATTTTGAATTAAAAATAATTAAAATAATCAAAATTTTCAAAAATACAAAAAAAATGGTTAAAAATGAGTAGGAATGTTCCCTGATCACTTAGAATTCATTAGGACATTTTTTCCTAATTTTTCTAAGTTAAAAATAAATCTTAACGGCTTAAAAATGAATTTTCAAGTTCTCCCATTAAAATAATCATAATAAAAAAATTAAATATCACAGAAATATAAGATTTGATTCTTTGGGTTTTCTGAATTCACAGAAGTATATTAAAAATATAAAATTGATTTTTTCAAATAAAATATTATTTTATATTCAATTTAATCATTGAAATTGATTTAAAATTAAATAATAATAATAATAGAAATTTGATTAAAAAAATCATGATATTTTTTTAAAGTGTTTCTTTAACCTTAGAAAATCTCTAATAATGTTTTTCACGAATATAAATTTTATTTTGGATAATTAACTAAATTAACTTTTGAAAATTCTATTTTCTAAATTTAAATAATTATCTAAATTAAATCAAAATTTTGAGAGGTTCACATGTTCTCCTCTAAACATTGTAGTTACCTCATGGATATGACAAGCTAAACCCTCGATGTCGTTTGAGTTATGTCTGAAGAGTTATGAGGTGAAGTGCCCCAAGGGCAAAGTGGTAACTTTAAGACTTTGGTGCCTTAATCAAAATTTAGTATTAACGAAGGGAAAAAGGGTAATTTTTATCTTAACAGGCATATTTGGATGATTGGAATACAATGTGACTAAAATGTAGAAATCGACTCACCACCCTTGCACAACATCAACAAAATCATAACCCTCCTAATTTTCATGACTCGAAAATCAACTTAGATAAAATGATTCTTAAGCAATGAGCTTAAGTCGGAAAGATGATAGTTTACTTTTCTTAAGCCCGAAATTGAGGATGATGTGACCATTTTATAAGAATGCACATCACTTTAAATCAAAATTTTGATAATCACTATTTCACCCATCAAGATTGTTAGACTTAGTAGCGACCTAGGCTCGATATTTAAACTCAATTGATCGAATTTAGAAGATAACCTAATCGGTGATTAACATCTTAAAACACTACAAGCTTGATCTTAATTATGGGTACCACAATCTTAAATGATTTAAATTTGTCTTAGGGGAACCCATCCACATAACTCTTAAGTGAACCGTTAAGTGACTAATCGAGTATCATATCCTTAGGATAATTAAATTGTTAAGTTTCGCTGAGCAATGGGGTAGTCACACTCTAAACTCGAATGGTTAATGGAACGATATGATAAGTTCATAAATGAACTCAAAATAATCCAAAAAATCTCCAAAATAGTTCAGGGTCATACTTCGAGTAGTTTGAAATCTTTTGAATATTTTGAAGGACAAATTGTACTTATCATATTTTGTTTTAAATTTATCAAATAAGATCTCCCAAGACTTAACAAAATCATAACATAAGGTTTGGTAGCTAAAATTTCATCTACTCATGCAATTTAAGTTCCTTGCAATATTATATCCATGTCTTGCAAGTACTGACATTTCAAGTGGTGGAACGAGAAGACTCGCTATGTACGTTTTTGCAGTTTATAGTACTGTCTTTTCTTATACCTTCCACACTGTATTTTTATGCTTATAAAACTTGCATGTTAAATAATGATGTCACCCTGCACAAAAACCAAAACTGCTAAGATAGCTGCAAAACCAAACCAAAACTAAAATCAATCAAGATAAAACTCACCGCCACAATATTCAAAATATTCGACAATTCAAAATTTAATCATAAAAATCATAAAACAACAATCATAACTAAATTAAGACGTCTCTATCAGATGATCGGGAATCCCTCGGAGGAGGTAACCTACGGTTGCTAACGAGGCTTCCCACGGTCTAAGTGAAACTGCAGAACTCATTAAATTGAGCTTAGTAAATTCAGTTGGACTAAGTGAATACAATAGAAAATAGTGATACCGGAACGAGGGAACCGTAGGATCCTAACTGGTTTCGCTCTAATCAACTTTAATATGCCCAATGAAAATTTAAAGAACTACAACCATAGAAACATCTGATTTGACACTATAACCTGCACATTAGAAAACTTAAACTCGTCATGGCAAGGAGCTTGGAGCTAGCATTGTGGGCAGCACGACCACTTCAATAGCAAGACGATCTGCAACAGCACATCTTTCCTTAGAATTAAACAATCAAGTCATAAGATTTCGATGTTGTTTGCTTATGCAACATAAATCCTCACCTTATCTTTAGGTTTTTGTATAGCTCTGATGTACAATATAAGTCCTAACTCGTCTTAAGATTCTAAGGTTGTTGTTCGTCACGACCTAAATCCTCACATCTTCTAGGTTGTTTGTGTGATCATTTCACACAAATGTAAGCCCTACCTAACAAAATTGGCAGGATGAAACATTTAAATAATTTCTCCTCAAAATTGAAACCAAACAATAGGATGGACTGGGAAGTCACCGAGGTTCTCCTCCGGATCTATGACATCCCCTAGTTCTTTCTCCTTTAGATCCTACAATAAATGTTCCAAATTAATTCATTCCCTTTTCACACCTCTTTGTCCGAATCTCGTTGAAAAGTCCTATCTTTTGACCTTTTTGAAGATAAGATTTTCTGATTTTTATCGAGAGTTTTCTTATGTCACTTCGGTTATCTAAGATGTAATTAACTATAGGGGTTTGCACTTATATGAAGCTTTTCCAAACTCAGCTTAATATAAACCTTATTTAATTCTTCATATTAAATAGGGAAACTTGTCGGCAAATAAAATGGTTTCGTAGACTAAACGAATGTCATATATTTCTCAGTTTATTTGATCAAGACTCATCCTCAAGTCTTATTTTTATGCTTCAGGGTAGATACGGGGTTTGATGTATAGTGCTCTTTCATTTAAACTATGAAGAATATGTATATATATGTGTGTGTGTGTGTGTGTGTGTAAATTAAAATTTCTTTCCGAAGCGGGCGACGAAATTTCGATTCCGGTGGCCGACAACTTCTAACGTGCAGCTCCATACCCAAAAATAATGCCGACACCTATAAAAATGTCATCCTCTATGTTTAATTGCTGATAAATAATATGCTTTTATCATTATTAGTTATATAAGCAGGTTAGTATAAAAATCTCAGTAATTACTCAAATAAATTTGTTGACCTCATTTTTTGTTGATGTCTAATTTTTCCTCTTTATTAGCCTAGGGTCTAGTCATAGGACTTTCATGTTGACTATTCTTAAAGGACTAGAAAGGGAACCCTCACCATTAGAAATTCCCAAACTATTTTTTACTCAACTTGAAGTTCCACATGTTGGTCCTAACCTCTTGCACTTAGTAGGTGGGGTCAATATAAGGAGCTCAAGGGGAGTCCCCCATAGGATGGTCAGACCTTAGGACTAACCTTGGGTGTTCTGGTTTTGGTGGGGCTAACTTGCACACACTACACTCTCTCACATACCCTAAACCCTAGGATCCTTTAGTTTGGTTTTCTGACTCCTTTTAGATAGCTCATATGGATGACTTATACCCCTAAACTTTAGCTAAGAGGGTTAGAACCAGCATATTCAGCATAATACCCCAAAAAATTGCGATAATTACCAAAATTCACCAAAAAACCAAAATACCAAAATACCCCAAAACCACCAAATAACCAAAATACCCCAAAAAATTGCGAAAATTACCAAAATTCACCCCGTGGCCTAAAAATTTCAAAAATTCCCAAAAATTCTAAAATAATCCCAAATAATTCCAATTTCATTTTTTTATCATCAATTTGACCAAATTTGACTAATTTTACCCAATTTGACCAAAAGCCATAAATTACCCTTAAAGGCTTATGCCCCAAATTAACCTCAATCTTAGCCCAATTGACCCCAATCTTGTCCAATTTCAATTCCAAATCAAAATTCAATATCCCTAATTCAATTCTCAACAAAATTCAAGCCCAATTTGACTCAATTGCAAACCAAATTTCATTCAAATCAAAAAGGCCCAATTCTGACCATATGCCTAAATTCACCAAATTGGCTCATTAATTCAATTCAAAATCACTTGAAATTTTTCCACATCCCTCATGACATATTCCTACACCAAACTCAACATTCAATTAGCCCAAATTCAATTTTAATTTCAAAGGCCCAAGTTCACTACACTTAATTCCAAAAAGCCCAAGTCCAAAGCCCACCTGACAATTATTTATTTCCATCATCCATTTGATAAAATCATTCCTAAAGTCCTAAATCCAAAATAAAAAATCATTCTAAATCAAGCATCATGCCAAAATCTACCAAAATATTTCATAAATTCAAAAATCCCTTCTCATGAAAATTAGCCAAGCCAAATGCAAGTCATGAAGCCACTCCCAAGCCATAGGCAAGCTGTGTGAGCCATGTAACATCACCAAGCTATTATTGGAAGAGGCTAAAACACTTTCAAATATCCTTAAGTTTCTATTAACCCCTCCCATAAACACTTAAACCCATGATTAACCAAATTTCTTTGGATAGAGACTTCTACACATCATTTAGCTGACCCATCTGATCTTCTTCGACCCAAAGACCAACCTTGGTGGTTGAACCCAACCCAAACCATTTCTTGACCCAATTTGACCCAAAATGACCATTTTCCCATACTATTTCAATTCCACACCTTTACACATGGCCAACCCCAATTGACTTCACCAAAACCAAGTCCTGACCTCCCTGAGTTTGATGGTGACCCCTCGCTGGTCGGCCAACCACCTTGGTGGTTGGAAAACCCAAAATCAAAAGCTCCACCTAGGCCAAAAATCAAAATTAAACCCATCCAAGTTGTCTCATCCCAATTGAATTTTTGCACCTTGTTGGCATCCACATAAGCAACCCAAAGCACCAATCAATTGCCCCTGGTGGCCTCTCCAAGCTCGTCTATTTAAACCCCTCCTCCATGACCAAAGAAAGAGAGCTTGAAATTCCTTGGGGAGACTCTGCCAAATTGCTTCCAAAGCTTCCTTGAGACCCCTTGAGCTTAACCCAACCATCCTTAGCCACTCAAATCAACTGCTCGAGCTCAATTTTGGAGCTCAATTCCTAGGCTGAAACAAGACATCCTCCAAACTTCCACCAAATTCAAATTAATTGCACCCACACCATCCCCACAATAAGAGAAAAAGATCCCCCAGAAAAGCCCCATCACCAATGCACGCTAAGGTGGACTTTGATCGGAAACCCTAATTCGACCTTGGTCGAATTCATATTAAGGCGATTCACCACGGCTTGAGACTCCATCCCTAAGCTCCTGGGACCCCCACAAAGCTTCCACAAGCATCTAATTGAGGCTCTCCATCTTGGACCAAGGTATTGAAAGTTAACCTTAAACCGAGCTTCATTTCATTCTCCATTCGCATAGAGTTGATTTAAGGGTCGATTAACTGTATAAATATGTTCTACTAGTCAAGACGAGTCTATAGGAAAAAAAATGCACTTGATTTGATTAAGAATTGAGCAAGATATTAGGGTTTGAAAATGGACGATTCTCAGACTAGGGGATCGGGGACGATGACCACACGTTGTATGATCTTCCGTGTATTGCGCGGACTGTCCTGATTACGCCGGATGGAGCGCGGTTCATAAAGCACTGAGCTGACACAGATGACGATGCCCAATCTCGTGGCGACACACGTCTCTTTAACCCGTACGAGCCTGATGCGGATAAGTAGAAAAATAGGGAATTTTTTTATTTAAATAAATACCCATACCTTTAAAAATCCATACTTTTGTGTAGAAAAATCATAAAAATAAAATAAAAATACTTTGTTGCTCAGTGAAGAGAGGAAAACAATGTGGAAATATTTTCAAGTTTATTTGATGCATATATTATTTTTAATTAATTAAATGGTGTTTTTCTTATTTTAACTCTCCATTTGCATAGGTATTTCACCATGACTTGAGCTTTGGGGTTTTGATTCCACATGTTATTAGGATTCTTTTCATGATTTTTTTA
>NEWO01000230.1:100690-123877 GCA_003013225.1 Phalaenopsis aphrodite
TCCTACATGCATATGACCTAATTCTTATGTATTTAAATATCTAAAACCTAACTTGTAATTTTATAAATTGAACTTTTACATCAAATTAAAAACACCAAAATTTCTTCATCTACATGCATGCCACCCAATTCCTACAGATTTTATAGCTCAACAACAAAAAAAAAAATCATCATTGCATTTACATTAATACAACTCAAAACATTCCCATAACCCTAGACCTTAAATGGCAAAATTCGACAATGAAAAATGAAAAAAACATGGGGGAGTTCGTAAAAATGACATTGCCTTCGATTAAGGATCTGTTTGGGGCAGTTATAGCTTATTGAACAATCTGTTGATAAGTTAGGTACGGTTGCTTTTACAAATTTTTATTTTTATTTAGAATAGTCAGACCGCAAACAGAAAGTTGTCACCGCACCTAGACATGTGAGGTGTGAAAACGTTGCTGTTAGTGTTTTGAAAACGCATAAGCTGTCAAAACGCAATTTATCTAAACACGTCAGGTGCTTTTTTAAAGAGCTACCGTACAAAATAAACTGTCACAAACGGACCCAAAGAAAATTTATCAGAGTCTAACCAATATCACTAGAGGTGAAGAACACAATGAATGTCATCGGGGGCGTCGCTAGAGAGGAAGAGTCACCTGAGCCCTATTAATTTTTTGGGACTGAGAGAGAAAGGAGAGTAGATCAAATGTGCATATGGTGGGATCGGATTAGGTTAAACGAAGTTAGCGTCCGCATTTGTGTCTACAATTTCAACAATGCTCTTGTGTCTCTATTAAGTGGATAACAATACGGCGGAAACTATAGCCATAATTTATGACATAAAAATATTGCAACTGAAATGGCAACCGCAAAAGCAGACGCCAATTATATTCGACGTACCGCAAAATGAGCTTCAGAAAAAAATTGTTCGGTGATGTATTGTAATTCTTAGGGGTGTAAATGAGTCCGACACAAGCGAGCTCAGGCTTAGCCCGTGTTCAGCTCGTTAAAAAATACAATCGTTCAAGTTCAACTCATTTATATTTCGAATAAAAAAATTATGTTCGTGTGTGGTTCATTTGCTTAAAGAGCCAAACAGAACTTGTTCGTGAACAGAGAGTGGTTTTAACAACCCTAGTCACACAATCATAGGATGTTAAAGATTGAGACGAGATTTAAATTTTATTATTTATATTTAACATCTTTCAAATATAATTTAATATATAATTTTTCTATTTATATAACTATAATTTTAATTGATTTTAATTTGTTGTAGCCTTATAGTTAATTAAAATTTTTAAAAATATCACTCATCAATTATATATATTTATATATATTAATTATTTCGAGCCAAAACGAGCCGAACACAAACGAACAAATCTTTGTTCGTGTTTGGCTCGGTTATATATCGAGTGCCAAAAAATAGTTCGTGCTCGGCTTGTTAACTTAGCAAACAAATCAAACACAAACCTTATAACGAGCCGAACACGAACTGTTCACGAGTAACAAGCTATTTTGACACCCCCAGTATTCTTATAGTGTGAAAATGTTCACAGTTGAATTGATAAAATATATTTTGAGAGTTATCATATAAAATGCAACATAATATTGATGTAAATATCAAAAAATTGAGTTTGAAAATATATTTAATATCATGTTTGATTTTTTCAAAATAAAAGATACATTTAATGCCAAAGGAGACTTAGAAAATGTTTTTGCCACCATTTTGTGTAATTAATTATGAGCGCCATAAAGAAATTTAAATGATCATTTTCCTTTCGAAAACAACAAATAAAAGAAATTTATTTATGGATGAAAAAATATATATATTTTTATATGGCTATGAATCAAATGTAAGGTAATTTATAAATTTAGAGGATGACATTTTATACAAAATAGAAACACATGATTATCATTCATTCATGTTGATGAAATGGCCTATACCACCATATGGTCAGAATTTTATCTTAATTTAAATATAAAAATAATAAGGGTCTGTTTGGGGCAGCTGCAGCTTATTGAATAATCTGCTGATAAGGTGATTAAAAATGATCTACTGATAAGCTAGGTGCAGGGGCTATTACAAATTTTTTATTTTTTTAGAAGAGTCAGAACGCTGCCAGAAAGCGGTCACCCCACCTAGATAGGTGCGACATGAAAACGCTATTTTCATCTTTTTGAAAACGCATAAACTACCAAAACGCAGTTTGCCAAACAGATCAGGTGCATTTTCAAAACGTCACCTCACCGAATAAGCTGCCCCAAACGGAGTCTGGATCTTTATAAAAAATTTATGCAGCAATAATGAATATTGAATACATAAAAATTGTTGATAATCACATAATAATAACAATTTACAAGTTAGAAAAAATATTCTTACATTCATTTTCAATATTAATAAATTAAGATACATTTAATTTAGACCAAGTGAACTTATAATTTTATCTATTTTTTTTTTCATGGGACACCCTTCTCAAGAGCAAGCATGCATGCTTAATTTTGATGTGCCTAAAAAAATTGTATTTGTTTTACTAAAAACTCCTTGATATTTAAGAGTTTAGCAAAATTCCATTTAATGGGTTTCACAAGTGGTATGATTTTTTACCATAATCTCTATTAAATATTTTTATGTATAAATATTGTTAAAATGTATGAACAATAATTTAATAGCTTATATATTTGATGCATGCTTCCCAAATTTATGAAACTCTCAAAAAGAAATAAAATAAATAAATCAATAAAATGGTTGTTAATTAAATGAGCACTTCCTACTTAAGAAGGATGCTCCTCTTAAGAAAGAAAATTAATATTGTGGATTATAGATCTTTTAAGGGTCAAGGACAGAGAATTATGTTAATTATAGTCCTCTTAAGTAAGAAGCTGTTTATTAAGCTTCTTAATGAGCTTGTTCACAAGCTCTAAATAAAAGTATTTGTAAACATAAATGAATCGAACAAAGAGGTGTTCAAACACATGTTCATTTAACAATCGTGAAGTTATAAAAGTATTTGAACTTGTTCAATTAGTTAATCAAATGAACATGATCGAATCCTATCGAGCTGTGTTACAAGTAGCTTGTCCAAACACTCGTTTCATTTGTAGCCCTACCCACCGACTGCTGTAACTCAGTGTTCTATATGGATATTATGTTTGTTAAAAGCAAAAACTTAAAATTTAATACGAAGTTGATGCAACTGTCAATAATATTTTTGCTACAAAATTTTGCAAAATAAAATTGTGATAGATTATATATGTTTTGTTATGAAAATAGTGTTTAGTAAATTATTGGAAGAAGTACTATAGTTACATATTGAAGCTTTTTCTACTACAAAAAAGGATCTTATTTTCAAGGTTGAAGCTTATTATTTATTAACATCTTGAGAATGCAATATTTTATTTATATTTCTAGAAAATTATTAAAAAATGTACCTAACCTCTTACATTTTGGATTGTAGAATAAATAAAAAAATAAAAAAAAACAAAAAAATAATTAAAAAAAAAGCTTTTTTCATGATTTCATAATCAACAATAATACAAATACACAAAATTTATAACCTATTCATTTTTTGAAAAATATCATGAGGAAAAAGCTTAATAACTTCTTTTTTGAGCTTTAATAACATTAAAAAAACGAACGACCAGAGGCTATTATACGAGCCTCTAGCCACCCCTAATATGTCTAACAAATCGAGTATCTCCTCCTTAAAGCCAACTGTGCCAGAGGGGATTTGAACTCACGATCTGAGACTTCTTATACCATGGATGTCAACCAACAAGTCGGGATATGCAGCACAATCACACTTAATTACATAGTCATAGACACATTCGAATATGTAATGACTCAAACTCATAATCTTCATAAGAAGAGTTGAGCTTTCAATCATTATATTAAAACATGATACACATATAACAACATGTATTGAAAAACAACAACAATAAAGCAAAAAATGGAACAAGTAAAATTGCACGCAGAAAAAACACCAGAGCGACACACAGATCTACGTGGTTAAACAAATTTGTCTACGTCCACGGAGCTGCAGAGGATTTTATTTCTTCGAGGAATTACACCATTGAACATCTCTACGTTTACAAGTAAATCTCTATTTTCTTCTCTCTCTTCCTCTCTCTCTCTCTCTCTCTCTCTCTCTTTCTCTCTTTCTCTTAGCTCTCAAGAGGACTTGGTTTGGCCTTGTTTGGCTTTGACTTTTGGCATGGCTTATGACAAGCCATAAGAGGCTATTTATAGAAACCAAGAGAGCAGTATGTGGGAGATGGGTAAGCGATAGATGGGATGTGGTAGGTGAGCGGTAGGTGGGAAGGTAGGCGAGCGGTAGGTGTGATTCTTAATTAGGAAACTAATAAAATTTGGTGGGCTGGGTCTCTACATTACCTAACGATTCTCCCACTTAGAGACTGGGACACTGAATGCATCACCTACTAGCTGCATCATCTACTAGTTATACTGACATTTTTTCCTTAAACATGATATCCTCCACCTCTACAACTCAAATCTCTGGTTTTTTATGCCAGAAGACCAACTAAAGTCGAGCACAACTTTAGCTTCTCAAGAGTAACACCCTCAGTTGACATATCACTGTCAACGTAGTCTTGTATCACCAAACTCTTTCCTGGGTTACTCTTGTATCTGCTTACAACTCCCACTGCATGAGCAATATCCTGCCTCTTCTGAAAGCCATTTTCAACAAGTCCAGTCTTGTACCTCTTACTACCACCAAGCACAGTCTTCACTCAGTACACCCACTTGTTGTGCAATTTCTTCTTCCTTAGTAGAAGTTTTGTCAGCTCCCAAGTCTGATTCCCTGGCAGCGAATTCCTCTCCTCCTTCTTAGTCTGCTCCCACTTATTCAAATTCTCATCTTGCAAGATTTCTTCACAGCTCAGTGGTTCTTCACTATTTGTTTGTATAATGTCTAATTTTCCTGCCTTTGACTCTCTGCCACTTTTCAAGAAATTGACCTTCTTCTGTTTCCCCATAATGCAGCTCTGACTTTTAAGATTTCTTCATAGTAAACCTATAGTCATATACAGTGTGTTAGTTTTCATACCCCGAGACAGTACTAATGCTCCTTTGGTAACCTTCCAGGTGCTATCTGAGAACACCACCGAATGACCACCCTCATTGAGCTGCCCAACAGTGCTGAGGTTTTTCTTCAACTCGGGAATGTGTCTTGCTTTTTGCAAAATCCATTTGCTCTTGTTAGGGAGTGTAATATAAACATCTCTCATCCTTAACACATCCTCAGCTTTGCCATCAGCCAGATATACCTTCCCAAAGTTAGCTACAACATAATTTCGCATTAACTCCCGACAGGAAGATGTATGGAAGGAAGCTCCTGAATCCAGTATCTAGTCATCAACNCTATTCATTTTTTGAAAAATATCATGAGGAAAAAGCTTAATAACTTCTTTTTTGAGTTTTAATAGCATTAAAAAAAAATAAATAGCCAGAGGTTATTATACGAGCCTCTAGCCACCCCTAATATGTCTAACAATTCGAGTATCACCTCCTTAAGGCCAACTGTGCCAGAGAGGATTTGAACTCACGACCTGAGCGGTCTTATATCCTGGATGTCAACCAACAGGTCGAGATATGCAGCACAATCACATTTAATTACATAATCATAGACACATTCAAATATGTAATGCCTCAAACTCATAATCTTCATAAGAAGAGTTAAGCTTTCAATCATTATATTAAAATAGGATACACATATAACAACATGTATTGAAAAAATGATAATAAAGCGAAAAATGGAACGAGTAAAATTGCACGCAGAAAAAACACCAGAGTGACACACATATTTACGTGGTTCGACAAATTTGTCTACGTCCACAGAGCTGCAGAGGATTTTATTTCTTTGAGGAATTACACAATCGAGCACCTCAACGTTTACAAGAAAATTTCTATTTTCTTCTCTCTCTTCCTCTCTTTCTCTTAGCTCTCAAAAGGACTTGATTTGACCTTGTTTGGCTTTGGCTTTTGGCATGGCTTATGAAAAACCATAAGAGGCTATTTATAGAAACCAAGAGAGCGGTAGGTGAGAGGTAAGTAAGCGATATGTGGGATATGATAGGTGGGAAGGTAGGTGGGAAGGTAGGCAAGCGGTAGGTGGGATTCTTAATTAGGAAACTAATCAAATTCGGTGGACCAAGTCTCCACATTTCCTAACAATTCTCCCACTTAGAGACTGGAACACTGACTACGTCACCTACTAGTTGCATCATCTACTAGCTGTACCGACTTTTTTCCTCAAACATGATATCCTCCACCTCTACAACTCAAATATCTAGTCTTTATGCCAGAAGACCAACTGAAGTCGAGCACAACTTCAGCTTCTCAAGAGTAACACCTTCAATTAACATATCACCGTCAATGTATTCTTGTATCACCAAGCTCTTTCCTGGGTCACACTTGTATCTGCTTACAACTCCCACTGCATGAGCAATATCTTGCCCTTGCTGCAAGCCCTTTTCAACAAGTCCAGTCTTGTACTTCTTACTACCACCAAGGGCAGTCTTCACCCAGTTCACCCACTTGTTGTGTAATGTCCTCTTGCTTGGTAGAAGTTTTGTTAGCTCCCAAGCCTGATTCCCTGGCAGTGAATCTGTCTCCTCCTTCTTGGTCTGCTCTCACTAACTCGAATTCTCATCTTGCAAGATTTCTTCATAGCTCTGTGGTTCTTCATCATTTATCTGTATAAGGTCTGATTTTCCTGCCTTTAACGCTCTGCCACTTTTCAGGAAATTGACCTTCTTCTGCTTCCCCATAATGCACCTCTGACTTATGTGTCCTCGCCTGAGTAAACCTGTAGTCATATATAGTGTGTTAGCTTTCTTACCTCGAGCCAGTACTAATGCTCCTTTGGTAACCTTCTAGGTGCTATCTAAGAACACCACCAAATGATCACCCTCATTGAGTTGCCCAACAGTGCTGAGGTTTTTCTTCAACTCAGGAATGTGTCTGACTTTTTGCAAAGTCCATTTGCTCTTGTTAGAGAGTGCAATATAAACATCTCTCATCTCCAACACGTCTAGAGCTTTTCCATCAGCCAGATATACCTTCCCAAAGTTAGCTGCAACATAATTTCTCATTGACTCCCGACAGGAAGATGTATGGAAGGAAGCTCCTGAATCCAGTATACAGTCATCAACAGAACTGTGAACTGTCAGCAATAGTGCATCATGTATTTCTTCAATTACAACATTAGTGCCAACATTCTCATGGCTTCGCAACTATTTGACAATGAAACCAACAATATCTATGCACGTATCTCATCATCAAAATCAATTTCAACAGACAACAACTGATTTGTGATATTATTGAAATCATCTAGGTGTTGAGCAACAAACACACATTCCGTCATCTTCAAGTTGAATAACTTTTTCATCAAATGTACCTTATTATTCGCTGATGACTTTTCATACATACCTAATAAAGTCACCATGAGATTTGCAGTAGTCCTCTCTTTGATGACGTTGTGGGCAACCGATCTCGACAAGGTTAATCGCATAACCCCCAGAACCTGTCACTCTAATAGATTCCATTCCGCATCGTTCATCTTTTCTAGTTGTTTTCTCAGTAACGAAAAATGAAGTTTCTTCCCATAGAGGAAGTCATCTATCTGCATCCTCCAGTAAGCAAAATCCGCGTCATTGAACTTCTCGATCCCCGAGGTCATCACTTCGTCTCCGCTCATCGCTCTTCCTTAGAATCGAACCAAAGCTCTGATACCAGTTGTTGTGAAAAACGGCGACAATAAAGTGAAAAATGGAATGAGTAAAATTGCACGCAGAAAAAACACCAGAGCAACAAACAGATTTACGTGGTTCAACAAATTTGTCTACGTCCACAGAGCTACAGAGGATTTTATTTCTTCGAGGAATTACACTGTCGATCACCTCGACGTTTATAAGAAAATCTCTATTTTTCTTCTCTCCCTTCCTCTCTCTCTCTCTCTCTTCCTCTCTTTCTCTTAGCTCTCAAGAGAAATTGACTTGGCCTTGCTTGGCTTTGGCTTTTGGCATGACGTATGACAAGTCATAAAAGACTATTTATAGAAACCCAGAAAGCGGTAGGTTGGATGTAGGTGAGCAGTAGGCGGGATGTGGTAGGTGAGCGACAAATGAGAAGGTAGGTGAGATTCTTAATTAGGAAGCTAATTAAATTCGGTGAATCAGGTCTCCAAATCACCCAACACAACACTAACTTAACGTCGCATATGGGTATCTAAGTTTGTGACTCTAAGATGTGATAAATATAAATATCAACCATTAAATGTTAGATATGCAAATGCATAAGAATATTATGATATGTATGTAAATTTCTCTTTCTTCTTTGGGGCATTTACATGCATACCTCATAATTTTATGTATTTACATGTTTAATACATAAATCTTCATATTTACACACATAACATTTATATTTTTAATCACATAAAAAATATATTTTTCTTATTTTTAAATATAAAAAATATTTTCTTATGCATAAGTTCATACAACTAAATTATAAATGTAAAAACCAAATTTCAGGTGTTTGATATCTAAATACATAAGAATTGTGTGGTATGAATGTAAATTTGCCTTCTTTCTAACTCAATTGGCTTTATGAATAGGACCCCACATTTGCTGCAGTGAAGAGTTTGGAAGGATCCACCACGTTCCTTTGCTGCACAGGCAAGAGAGTAACGAGGAAAAAAAAAAAAAAAGAAGAGAAGATTTACAGACATACCACTCATATCTTATGTATTTACATATCTAACACCTAACCTTCAATTTTTTGCATAAATACCACTTTACCTATTCATGAAAAAAGGTGTATTTCACCTTTTAAAAAGCAGGAAGAGGTGTTATTTTTATGTGATATGAAAGCTTAGGGTGATATAAATGTAAAAGTTAAAGTTTAGGTGCTAGATATCTAAATAGATAGATATTAGGTGGCATATGTGTAAATACCCAAAAAAAATTCATATGGAATTGAGTGGAATGGATGTAAATCTTCGAAGAAAAATTTAAAACACTCAAATTTTTAATTTTTAATTTCAATAGGCTGCAAAAACTCAAATTTAGAAATAAAATATATTTTACACACATTTTAATATTATTATAGCAAAGTCTTTTAATTAGGATCCGTTTTTTTAAAAAAAATATCTATAATTATTGAAAATTAAATTGAAATAATTTAAAAGGTAAACATAATTCTCAATATAGGTATAGGCTTCTAAATTTAAAAACTTTAATTCATACTTTTAGCATGATTTCTCCGAATAAATGTTTGAACTACGATTGCTGCCCTACTTTTCGAAAAATTATTGCATCAGGAGTTCTAATGTAGTTTTGCATCAAGACTCCAACTCATGTATTAAATCAATTTTTTTTTACTAATGTGAGTTTGTCTGTATACGTGACAGACCCTGATTAGAGTCCTGATTTAAAATTGCTTCAGATATGCAATAGTTTTTCCTAATTTTCAGCCCTCATGAGCTGTTTAATGTTCGTGTTGTAATTTTTTATTTAGAGAACAATAATATATTTCTCTGGACCTTTTTCTTAATTCTGGTAGAAACATTATAAATCTGACTTGTGGCTTTGCCTTCATTGGATAGTTCTTTGACCTTCCCATAGAAGGACTTGGGTTTGAATGGGTTCATTACAATTCTGCCCTTGGTTGGAAATTGCTTGAGAAGAAAGCCAAAATAGACCACAATAGGGGTTAAATCCTTCATTTGGATTTATCTTCATAGTCTTTGCATGTATGAATTTTGATGCTTTGGTGGGCCATTTTTGTAATTTTTAATTTACATATCTATACTAAATTAATACAAGACTGTTGGACTTCATTCAATGCATCAAATGTTTTATTAAAATATGTTTTATAAGTTTAGGCTTAAAATACATCACATAAAATTTTTTTATGAATTTCAAAAATTTGCAATGTAACAACAATTTAAAAAAAAATAAGACTTTTAGTAGGTCTTTTGAGTTGTGGAGCTTGGGACAATTGAGATGATCACATGAAAATTTTTGAAGAGCTTTTGATCATAAAAATGATCACTTCAAGTAAAAAAGCCAACATAGGATGATTTCTATGAAAAGTTTAGCCTACATGTTTAAGTAATTCTATTTTTATGATTGAATATGAGAAAATAATTTATCATTTTGAAAAACATAGGCACTATCCTACTGTAAATTATAAGATAAAAAATAAAATTAAAAAAATACAAATATATTGATGCGTGCTAGAAGATTTGTGGCGGAAGAGTAATGATTATTTATCGTCCAAGCATTGCATGAATAACCAACACACACTCAGGTAATTAAGATGAGAGACATTGACTTTTTACGTTGGATGAGAGACATTAACTTTTTTACGTGGAAAATCCTTCAAAAGGATGATAGACATTGACTTTTTTACGTGGAATGAGAGACATTGACTTTTTATCGTCCAAGCATTAAAGAAAAGTAAGTTGGATGAGAGACATTGACTTTTTACGTGGAAAATCCTTCAAAAGGAAAAAAACAGGGGGCCTAGCCCAGTTAAAATAATCCACTATGAATGGTGATTACACAAGTCCAATTTTATCCTGAATTAGGGAAGATGAAATTGCAAAGTTGTATATCCATAATCTGACTGCAGTTTTTGGAGACAGCAGGCCGCATCCTTGAAGACCAATAAGCTGAGCCACGTCTTCCTAAAAATTGAGTAACCATAGCTCAGAAGAAAAGATAAAAACAACCTACGAAGCTACGTCAAATACGATTAAAAAGCCATACAAACCAACAAACACTGGTGCAAAGGCTACAAGAGATATAACCTCAATAGAAGCACAAGAATCTCCAACCAAAAAGCTTGACAACACACGGAAATATCCCCGGGATGTGCGACGGTAACACGAAAATCTCCCCCGGAATATGTGACAACAACGAGAAAGAAGATCCTGGAGGTTTTGTTGGGCCTGTTCGGAGATAATTTTCAGCACAACTTTCTTTTGCACAACAACCAAAAAGAGGTTTGTTAAATAAAATCCCGAAAGAAGATCCTAGAGGTCCTATTGGGCAAGGTTAGGGAAAACTTTCAAGATAGTTTTCTCCTGCCTCATCATGACAAAAGACAACAAAAGAAAGTCTCGAAGGTCCTATTGGGCAGGGTCAGTGATAACTTTTAAGATGACTTTCTTCTGCTTCTTCACAACAAAAGACTGCAAAAGAAAATCCTGGAGGTCCTGCCGGGCAAGATTAGGGATAACTTTTAGAATGACTTTGTCCCCTTCTTACACGATATATATATATATATTGTGGCGAAGGAGAATAAATTTTGTGTGTGTGTGTGTGGCTTAATGTGTATAAGATATGACTTATATTTTTATACTCTTATGGGCTATGGGTTGCTCATAATGGTAGACCCTTATAAAGGTAGACCCTTATGGTTAAATACATCTGAGAAACAAATATCCCATGAAAAGTACTGATTAAATTGTGAGAAATATTTTATTAATTTCAAAGATTAGATCAAGCATATATTTTAAACTTTTAAAGTGGATTCCTCATACCAAGGAATTGATCCAACTCAGACGTTGTAATCAACATAGCACCCTCACCATGGAGAGGCAGAGCATCAACAGCTTCTTGTGTGACCCGTTCGGTCGGTGAGTTTTGTGCCACAGCAAATGGTTGAGCCAACGGATTGATGGTGAGGTCAATCGTCTGAATCTTCCATTACTTAGTGTCGAGGAATAAATTTGACGACCCCACCACGCAACAGCTTTTCTTAACACAGTTTTCTTTTTTTCTTTCACCTTCCGAGCAGCACTACTACTTTGACTTCCCAAAAGCAACACAAAGCAAATCATTGATGGGGATGTCGTCCAAGGGATCTGATACTTTCTCCATCACAACATCGGGAGCCAACCGATTCAAGTGAGAGGTCACATAGAAAATAATGGATGGGAAGAGTTCCGTCACGCCTCATTTATAAGAATAAAAAACACGAAAAATCAAAGGAGTTCAATTGTTGAATCATTATTAATATTAAATGTGATTTACTTTTGTATTGAAGTCTCTTATTCTTATCATATCATTGTTTTCAAGAAATAAGAGAATCATGGAACTAAAATATATACATAAAAAATATTTTAGTGCTAATCCTGAGGATATCTAAGTGTTCAGAAGAAAAACAAAGTACGACGATGAGGGGTCCACCGATAAAAGAACGCAAGGCTCAGTTATCTGATTGAGTGAAGCTGTCCAAGTCAAAGCCGAACAAACCGCGAAGAAAAGAAAAAGACAATCACATGAATTGAGCCTGAACCATCTAGTCAGAAACGAGACAAAGAGTTATTTGAGCCAAACACTAAGGAAGAGCCGTCCCAAGGAAGAATTAGTTCCTTAACATCTTCAACCATTTTAAAAATGTCCAAAGGCCCCCCAATGATCGACAGCTGAGCCATACGAATTGCCCGACCCATATCTATTAAACTCAGCCGACCAAGCCGATCTCTTACTGCCGAGCACATCTCAGCCGAACAAGCTAATCTTACCAACCTAAAACCAATTAAGCTTAATTGGTCGACCCAGAGAGCAGTCAGACGATAAGCTTATATAGTAAAACACTAGAATTATCATAGTACATACCCCATTAAAGTAATGACAAGAATGTAATATTATAATGTGTACCCTTTCCTTATAAATCGAGTGATCATTTCGTGAATAAGACATGATATCTTATCATTCATTATTGTTCACCCTTTTCTATATCTACTCTCTCCCCACTTACTTATACTCTATTTCTTATGAGTAGTTTACAGACAAATCAAGATTCAAAAGAATCTATCTTTACGATAAAAAAAAGTAGTTATCATTAATATCTCATTTAGTCTAGCAATCCCACTTATAATAACTTTGTTTCATATATATATATATATATATATATATATATATGTTGAATTCATCATCAATCGATAAACCACAACCCAAATTGCAACGTTACTTGGTGCATTGTGTCAATCTTTTAAGAGTGAGGATGTTTACGTCCAACTAAATCCAATCAACTTGGCGGAGTGATGGGCATTTACATAAATATGTGATTGTGAACGGCTCGGCCAATAAAATTGACCCTTTAAACCTTATCACTATTTCATTTTAATTTCCTTATTTCTCGGTATTTATTCGTACATTCATGTTTAGGTGCCACGTCATGAAGCTGAGGTCGATAGGCCGACTTTTTTTTATTCAGCGGAATTATTTTTCTTAAGATACCCATCTGCTTTTTGGGAAAAATTATTCCACGCGGATACTGTATGTAGAGATATATTTGATCTCCACCATCGATCACTACAAATATGTATTTCAGTAGACTCCAGTTTCAACTTTTTTTTTTGTGGTGATCGACTGTGAAGATCGGACATCGTATAAATCTCTACATGTGGTATCCGTATGAAATAATTTCTGACCTTTTTGTCATATATATCAAGAAGAATTTTTTCTCTTTTAGAAGAATAACCCAACATCAAAGTTAAAAAAAATTTAATAAATATTGTTATTTACAAATCTAGCATTTTCTTTCATTTTTTTTTTTAAATTCTCACTCATATATCAAAATTCATGATAAAATATCATTTCATATTTTTTATTTTCATCAAATTATAATTTATTTGATTGCGACAAATGCATTGGTTCAATGGTTCAAAAATATCACTAATATTTCGGGTGTTATGTATGTAATTATTTCTTACATAATTTGAATTTAATTCTAAATGAAAATTTTGAGCCATAATATTTTATTTTTTTACCTCTATTTTTAGTTATTCAATACAAATCAAATAATAAAAAATTGACCAACATTACATTTGATAAAAAAAAAAACTATAAAAAACTCACTGATTTATGTTTTCAACCACTATTGTCATTCTATGTGTAACTTTGAACTTAAATCAAACCAAGTTGTGGACCAATTCATGGTTAGATTGATTGACTCAACTAAGCCAAACCATTTGGTCAGATATAACAAAAAAATGTCAACTACAGAATGAGTTAGGGTTATGAGTGAGCCGAGTTTGGCCCGTGAGCCTGATTGAGCTTAACTTATTAACGAGGTCATGAGTCGAGCTTGTCTAGCTTTGGGATCGAGCTTGGTGGAATTTTATGCTTTTTTCTTTGAGAATTATGCTTTTTGTTGATAGCAAAACTTGGTGGATTTTTATGCTTTTTTTCTTTGTGGTTTATGTTTTTTTGTTGATAGCAAAATGTTTATAATTCAGAATCTTTGCTTATTTTTGTCGAGCAATGCTTGGGCGATCAATGCGGGTGTTTTGATGGTAGGAATCTATGTTTGTTCCTGATAGCAAAAGAAAAACAGGCGCAAGCTAGCGAGCGTAGCTTAGGCTTAGGGTATGTATGGGACAACTTTAATTTATTAAAAAGCAGCTGTGAAACGATGAATAATAATATGATGGTCAAAAGCCACGATCGCTATTACAAAAAATTTTTAATGTCATGCCGCGGTTAGAAAGCTGTCACAGCGCCTAGCCATGAGTGGTGGGAAAATTTGTCAATATGCACTTTACCCAAACAGACAAAACTACGGTACGATGCTGCACCGCCGCCACAAACAGACCCTAAGTCATTTTTATTGGAGTCAAATTTGAGCTCAATGGATAAGCTCGAGTCAAACTGGAGTTTGAGCTAACTATGACCTGAAATGCAGGAGGCGAGGACGCCACGACATCTTCTTTCTCAGCACCGGCGCTGCTCGACCGAAAATTCTCTCTGGTGTTTGGTAAGCGGACCGCTCGAGAAGAAGTTAAGGTGTGTCCTTATCTTTTCACAACTAGGGCTTTTTTTTCTTTTGGCTTATGTTATTTGTTCTTTCTTTAGATGCACTTGTTTGATGCTTCTTCTTATTTTGGAATGAAATGATTTTCATCAAATAGGAAATGGTAGATTTTAGCATGGTTTATTTGATTTGGGAAGTGGTTTAAGTGGGTTGAATACATATTTATGCTTGAACTAGATTGATTGGTCTAATTTGGCTTTAAATTGTTTCAAATTTTNAATTTTTTAATGTCATGCCGCGGTTAGAAAGCTGTCACAGCGCCTAGCCATGAGTGGTGGGAAAATTTGTCAATATGCACTTTACCCAAACAGACAAAACTACGGTACGATGCTGCACCGCCGCCACAAACAGACCCTAAGTCATTTTTATTGGAGTCAAATTGGAGCTCAATGGATAAGCTCGAGTCAAACTGGAGTTTGAGCTAACTATGACCTGAAATGCAGGAGGCGAGGACGCCACGACATCTTCTTTCTCAGCACCGGCGCTGCTCGACCGAAAATTCTCTCTGGTGTTTGGTAAGCGGACCGCTCGAGAAGAAGTTAAGGTGTGTCCTTATCTTTTCACAACTAGGGCTTTTTTTTCTTTAAGCTTATGTTATTTGTTCTTTCTTTAGATGCACTTGTTTGATGCTTCTTCTTATTTTGGAATGAAATGATTTTCATCAAATAGGAAATGGTAGATTTTAGTATGGTTTATTTGATTTGGGAAGTGGTTTAAGTGGGTTGAATACATATTTATGCTTGAACCAGATTGATTGGTCTAATTTGGCTTTAAATTGTTTCAAATTTTAGCCCACATAAAATTCTTATTTTAATTCAGTGTCAAGTTTACATGTGATGGTTATTAATTTGATTTGGAAACTTGAGCTATTGGGGAATTGTTAAGTATTAGGTATTCAAAATAAATAAATTTTAATTCAGCATTGTGTTATTTATTTTCTTTACCATTCTGAACTCGTTTTTTTGTTTCTCGAGCAACAAATATATTGCTTTGACTGTTTTATTGCAAACAACTTTATTTACTGCACCAAGGTAGAATGGTTATTTATCCAGAAATAGCTACAAATCAACAGTTTTTAAACAGCTCTCCCAAACAACAAGCTAGTTTATTCGGATTAGTTGCTGATCAACAGTTTATCAGTAGATTATCAATAAACTGTAGCTGCCCAAACAGATTCTAACAGAAGTTTAACATGATTAAGTAAAAGCTCGAGTTGTTTGTCCTTATAATGAGATGTCCATAATATAATAAATCTATCTAGGATCACTTTTTTATTTTCAAAATTTAGGTAAATATATTACTTTCAATGGTCAAAGTGGTCAAATTGGATAGAGTTTATCGTTATTAAATGAAACGTTTTTACTTCCAGCTCAACTGAATACTTATAAAATTGAGTTAGCTGTCTGTTAATTGATTTATGTTAATTAAAAATTATGTATTAATTAATTTTATATCTAAACAAATCAAAATATCATTTAAGGAGAGTTTACATACATGCCACCTAATTCCCTTGTATTTACATATGTAACACTTAGACTGTACATTTTTACATTTATATTGCCCAAATTTTTCATACCAAATAATAAATGTCATGATTTTGAATTTTTAAAAGAAAAGTTAACCTTTTCATGCATTGGTAAAGTAATACGTGTTGCGTGCTGGTAAATTTAGAGTTGTAAATGATATACTAGTGTTGTATGAGGGTCTCACACACACGAATAAAAGAAAAAAATTGACAGTGAGAATAGTAGGAGTTTTTACGTTGAAAAGTCGAAAGGGTAAAAATCTCATGGCCTAACCTAGTTAAAATGATTCAATTATGTCACGTAGGTTATAAGAATTTACCGACTATTGACTACTGGAAACAACACAGGTGGGAGTTCTCGGCATGACTTTTGCTATGGGAGTGGCATAATACGTTGGGGAAGTGGAGGCGTCATAACTGTGGTGGTCCAGGTGATCTGATCGTGGCTGCAGCTAGATCATGATGGTCCATTGATGACGACAGTGGTGGTCGGGTAGCAGTGATCTGGCAGCAATTGTGACTAGATTGTTGTGGTCTGGTGATGGTGGAGGACGGGCAACAGTTGTCAGACAGTGAAGGCGGTCCTGCGGTAGTGGCAGCAGCAACGGCGGTGGTGAACTGATGGTCTTGAAGGTTAGATGAAGATAGTTTGGCGACGACGATGGTGGTGGTCGGGCAGCGATGGTTTGGTGACAGTGGAGGCCAAACAAGTGATGGTGGACAAGCAATGGTGGTTCGTTGGCTGTTGTGCCTTGATAGAGACAACAATAGTCCTACGGTGGAAATAGTGATCCAACGACATCGAGATTGATCTAGCAGCGATGGTGGGTTGATGGTGACAATAGTGGTGGCCAAACAATAGTGGTTTAATGGCTATGGTGGTGGTCAGACAATGGTAGTTTGACGATGGTGGCAACGTGATGGCAGTGGTATGGCATTAGTGGCCATGGTCCAAAAGTGGCAGCAACTCAATGTAGATGGTCTGGTGGTGGTGGATCTCATGAACTCTCAAGAGTGGAGGACTTTTAACTTTGTCCTCCAAGTCCAGGTCAAGATCCAGGTTCCCCTTCTTGAAGAGAGTAGAGGTCTATCTATAGATTTTATGACTGGCAACCTCCATAAGTATTGCATAAAATTCAGACTGCTCTGTTGGACAATCTAGAGTGATCCATTTGATCAGATGAGATTTTGACAATTTAGGTGTCTTAATGATGCCAAAATTAAGTGATCTTGGCCCCGTTGGATTCATCTCATCGGAATGCTCAATTTGACTATAACTATATCTTAAATTTTCATATTTTGCTTTAAGTATATGATATGGGCTGACTTGAGATCCTTAAACCATGTTTGATGTCAACTTGTTCGTCTAATCAAGGTACTTTATTTAAATTAGATTGTAGGCAATTCTTGATTTGATTTTTGATGTTCTTAGTCCAATTTTGTGTCAAAATTCGTGCATGATTATGATAATTTGTTGGGGGTATCAATTACCCCCTATTTTTCTGATATCGTATTATAATATTACATTTGATAAAAAAATGACCAAAATTACATTTGATTAAAAAAAAAACTATAACAAACTCACTGATTTATGTTTTCAACCACTATTGTCATTCTATGTGTAACTTTGGACTTAAAGCAAACCAAGTAGAGGACCAATTCAGGGTTAGATTGATTGAATCAACTAAGCCAATCCATTTGGTCATATATAACAAAAAATGTCAATGACAGGATGAGTTAGGGTTATAAGTGAGCCGAGCTGGCCCACGAGCTTGCTTGAGCTTAACTTATTAATGGGC
Organism: Phalaenopsis aphrodite; assembly: GCA_003013225.1. Classification (NCBI taxonomy): domain Eukaryota; kingdom Viridiplantae; phylum Streptophyta; class Magnoliopsida; order Asparagales; family Orchidaceae; genus Phalaenopsis; species Phalaenopsis aphrodite. Next base: position 118,850 of record NEWO01000230.1, read on the forward strand.
TCATAAATCGAGCTTGCCTAGCTTTGGGTTCAAGCTTGGAGGAATTTTATGCTTTTTCCTTTGAAAATTATGCTTTAGTTGATAGCAAAACTTGGTGGATTTTTATGCTTTTTTCTTTGTGGTTATGCTTTTTGTTGATAGCAAAAGGTTTATAGTTCTGAATCTTTGCTTCTTTCTGTTGAACAATGCTTAGGCGATCTCTGTGGGTGTTTTGATAGTAGGAATCTATGTTTTTTTCCTGATAACAAAAGAAAAATAGGCTCAAGCTAGCGAGCGAACCTAAGCCTAAAAGCCGATTGGGAAAACCGCAAGTTAATAAAAAAAAAATAGGAAAACCCCGAAAAAAAAAAAGAAGCCCAAAAAGTAAGAAGGCCAATAAAAAAAGTTTTTAATGTCAGGCCGCGACTATAAAGCTAGGTCGCGACTATACATCTGTCACCGCGCCTAGCCATTTGTGGTGCGAAAAATCTGTAAAAATCCAGTTTACCCAAATAGAAAAACTACGGTGCGGTGCCGCACTGTGACCACACCGCCTCCCCAAAATGACCCTCAGTTTTTTTTTTTATTTGAGCTAAATGGATAAGCTCGAGTCAAACTTGAGTTTGAGCTAAGTATAACTAAGGGCATGTTTGGAGCAACTTTTCGCTACAATGGCGTTTTGAAAATGCAGGAGTTATGTTTGTTGTGTGTCTTCTAACTGCTTATCGTAAAACAGGCAAGCTCCTGCGGCCCTCATTTTTTTTATAGCTTATTTTAATAAACGCGGCTACGGGCAAGCTCCTGCGGCCCTCATTTTTTTTTTTGCATTTTACCTGGTTGCCCTTAGCTCTTCTTCGTGAGAGAGCCGCCAATCTCCCATTTCCCATCATAGGAATCACTCTAGACCATCTGATGGAGTTGTCTGGATTCATACAATATTTATGAAAGATTTCACTCGTAAAATCTATAAATAGACCATCGAGCTTCATGAAGAGAGAATCTGGACATGGACTTGAAGGAGATGAAAGCGCTTAAGGGTTCCTATGCTACTCAACCACCATACCACCAACATCGAAACCGTGCCACCGAAAGATCACTATCACGACAGCCAGGCCACCATCGTCGAGTCGTAGCCATTTTCAAATCAGTGCTACCGAGCCACCACTGTCATTGTCGCCAGACCACCATTTCCCATCCACCACAATAATTGTTATCAGATCACCATTGTCACCATAGGGCCGCTGCCGCCACTAGACCCTGTTGCATGGACAACACTATTACTGCCACTAGACCACAACCATCTGGCCACCACCACCATAGACCACAATTGCTAAAGCACCATCGTCGAGTCGTATCCATTGTCAGATCAGTGCTACCGAGCCACCGTCATTGTCGCCATACCACCATTTCCCATCCACCACAATAATCGTCATCAGATCACCATTGCCACCATAGGGTCGCTGCCGCCACCAAACCCTGTTGCATGGACAACACTATTGCCGCCACTAGACCACAACCATCTGGCCTCCGCCACCATAGACCACAGTTGCTAAAGCACCATCGTCGTCGCCACCAAATCGATATCTAGCCACCGTCATTATCAGATCAACAAACTTACTGCTGTCAGACCACTGTCGTCAGGACGCCACCACTTCATCAACTAATTATACCACTCTCCTAACATAAGTCACATTGATGACATCTACTTGTGTAATATTGCTTTCGGCTAATCAAGGTCAATAAAGTCTTGTGACTTTCTTTGATATAATAGAATCATTTCAACTGGGTTAGGCCCCATGATTATTACCCTTTCAAGGGTTTCAAGTAAGAACTCTAGCTATTCTTTTTGCCAATTTTTTTTCCTTTATTTGTGTGTGTGTTAGATCTTAGTACAATATTATAATTTTAATATATTTATATAATATTTCATGAGTATTTAGGCACCTAAATGCTGTCTTCATCAAGTGATCTTGGGCCCATCGGATTCATCTCGTTGAGACACTTGATTTGACTATAAACTTGTCAGATTTGAATATCATTTCGCCCACCAAAATATATCTCAAAACTTCTTAGATGTTTTAAGTGTATGATTTAATCTCATTTGGACTCATATCAAACCACGCTTGATGTTAGCTTGCTCGTTTTATCGAGCTACTTCATTTGAATTCGAGTGTAGGTAATTCAAGATTTAATTTTTGAAGCTCTCAGTCTAAAAGCATGTTAAGATTCTTGCATGATTAAAATAATTTTTTGAGGACGCATCAATGTGTAAGTAAAAATTATAGGTGTTGAAAATGTAAATACATTGTAATTAAATGTTATGCATGTTACACTTCCCATTATTTTTATATGCTTGTTTAAATTACATTTTTGTTTGACTCAACTAGCATTCGAGGATATTGAATCAATTTTCAAATTATATTAGATGCTTTTTCGTAATTTGATGCTAGTTCATAGCCGCTCGTTTAAGAAAAAATAAAGACTATCCACGATGAAATTTGTGCCACATATTATATGTTAATATACTTATCTTGTTAAATAATAAATTAATTAACATATACTTAGAAAAAAAATAATTTAATTTAAAAATGAAATATAATAAAAAATAAAGAAATGTAATAAACATAGCCCCACTTTTATGCCAAAGCTATTTTTGAGCGAATATTAGGTCAGGACTGCTAACGTAGAGTTACGTTCGGATCTAGTGTTGTAAGAATATTTCACTATGTTACAGGAGTATTCCTTATGTGTTATTTTGTAAAAAATGAAGTATTGTTCGTATAATACACGAATAACAATAAAATTACGTCGTGGAGGTTATCGACCCGATAACACGAGGGAAAATTCCCCTCTTGTTATTCAGGTGTTATTGTGTGTTATTCAGATGTTATTGTATGTTGTTCAGATGTTATTGTGTTCTAGGAATATTTCCGGTGTTATAATAACATAATAACAAATCAATAATACTTGAATAACACACAATAACATTTAAATAACACGAGGGGAATTATCCCTCGTGTTACCGGGCAGATCACCTCCGCGGCGTAATTCCATTGGACACTAAGTGCGGAGTCCTAATGTAATATTTTTTCGGTATTTTATGAGAACTATAAAAAAAGATTTACAAACATACCACACTAGTTGTATGTATTTATAGATCCATCTTCAAGCTTTGATATTAACATTTATATTACACATGGAACAACTCATAAGAAATGTCACCATTGCTAATTCTCTTTAAAAAAAAATTAAAATTTTACGTGCATAATTTGTTATGTAAATACAATAAAAAATAATAATTTTTAAATTGTAGATATGTAAATATATAAAAATTTGAGAACGTTACATAAATGCATGCAGTGTCCGATCTGGACTGCTCATAACAGTAAAAGTTATATTTCGGTGGGCTCAAATTTTCATTTTTTTTGAAAAAAAAATTGATGAAGCACAATAAACGGTACAGATGGGACACTGCATGCATTATATTGTCTGTATGAAATAATTTTTGGTACAAGATTAAATTTTGTTGAGAAAGTTTTTAAAAAACATAAACGTGTACAAACAATAAACGTATTTACGAAAATACCCCTAAACTTCTGATGACGTGTATGATTTATGCAAATCAGTGCACAGACAATAAACGTATTTACGAAAGTACCCCTGACCTCGGGTTTCGAGAGGGGGAAGATATTTTATGGCCGTTAGTGGCCGAGAAGAATTGTTCGCTTGGTGGAAAGCAGTAGTTTTTAATTAGTGTGGATTTTATAGTTTATATTAGTTTGACTAATTGTGGGCATGTAAGCGTTACCTGCACGCGAGGGACCAAAAGCAGTGAAAAAAAAAATCTTATATATTAAGGCTGAACAGAAAAAAAAATCTAATTGGATCGAACCTTTCGATTTGCTTTAAAAGTCGCGTTGTGTATTTTTGATCAACATCCATTGGGTATGTGTGGAATAGGTAGTATGCATTGGTTTACAGGATTTTCGTTTCGAAAGCAGACTAAGGTTTTAAATAATAGTTTATAGGAGGAGGCACTTTGATCACATTAAAAAAAAATTAATACAGAGGATTTGAATTATTTTTAGTTGTTACTTTTAAAATAGCATCTGTTAAATATTTGGAATGCACCAGCACGAATCTTGAGGAGATCTAACAGATTAGGAGATGGAAAAGTACAGCTAAGAAGGGTTTACTAACATAAGACCAAATGACCCACTTGATTATATGTAACCCCCTAAGTCGGGGCTGGAGATGGATTAGATGTAAGTCACCCGAACCAAGGACTAAGGTCAATCTAGCCGAGCAGAGGCATCGATCAATTTACCGCCACAACCCAACTTAAGGGAAGAGTTCAGTATTCTCAGCCGTTTCACGGACACTAATGAGATTCCTCATCAGAGGCCAAGAATTAATAATAACATAATCCATGAGCATTCTAAATGACTCTCTTGTAAAGGAATGAGCTACAAATTGGATGATGGAGATTCACCCGATGCTCGATGGCCTAGTCTCATTTTGCCGACGCGAGCTCCTCATACAGAGATCAATAGTCAATAACCATACTAGAATAGCAGACCGGCAGAGCCAAGTCAATCAAGTCAAGTCTTGCCAACCCCAAAAATTTCAAAGGCAGATCAACAACCCCAATTCAACACATTCGAACGAGTAGGCCTTGTCAAAACAAACCCACTGATTTCAGCAGATCGAGTTAGACAGTAGCCGATTTGTGGATCCACATATGTAAAATACCTAAAATATCACGTAATACCCTCATTAAAGCAGGGTTAAACATGTAATTTCATATATTATACTATTTCCTCTATAAACAAGGGAATCATTTTATGAGAAAGGCTTAATCAACAAATCATATTAATATTCATTATTTTGCATCTCTCTCTCTCTCTCTCTCTCTCTCTCTCTCTCTCTCTCTCACTCATGTCTTACGCTCTATTTCTTGATTGTGATTTATAGAGAAATCATGATCTAACATTTTAAATGGTGTGGTGAGAATGGATCATGTCATAGACAAGAAGAAGAGTGACACAC